>JAGWEN010000169.1:0-188481 GCA_018703685.1 Orius laevigatus
TTTTTGATATATTTTTTTTAATAATAACTTGAATTTGGTGACAATTTTATGAAAATCGGACTAATTTCACTCAAACTCAATATAATTACCTAATTAGTTAATTAATTAATTAATTTTTGAGAAAAAAATTTTTTTTGCAATCGTAACTTGAATTTGGTGATAATTTTATGAAAATGGGAAAATTAAGTCAAATTAGTCATAATTACCTAATTACATAATTAATTACCTAATTAGTTAATGAAATTTCATCGGGATCACTCGAAGTTTATTTGGTTAAAATTGGTGAAGATCGGACCGGTAGAAAGCCCGTAGCACATTTTTGCAAACTTTAGACAGACATATCTCCGCCATTTTGTCGAATTTCAAAAATCGCTCTCGTCACTTCAAGATAACCACGGAAGGAAGATTGTGTGAAAATCTCGTGAAAATCGGATGAAAATTGTGGCCGTGAAGTGTTCCTGAAAAAAAAAAAAAAAAAAAAAAAAAAAAAAGGCGTCGGACGGCCGGACGGCACCACAGACAAGTCATGTCCGACAAAGATCAAAAGTCAGTTTGACCCTAGGGGGTCTGGAAGACCCTTCCCAAAAACCCGAATCTTTGAGAAAGTAAAAAATTATTCATCGCACATCCCCTCATTTGTTCAATAATAAAATTTCAAATCGAGATATATATAAAAAAAGAGGCGTGGGGGATGTTAAAAAATGTCAAATTTATTGTATTATTGATGGTGGTATCACGCGGGTTTAAACACATTCTACAAGGGGTAATCTTTACAAATGTCGCACCCGGAATATCTCCACAATATTTCCACGTCTGATTTTTATCTAGGGAAACGAAAAAAAAAAAAGAAGCTTTTCCCAATTTATGCGCCCAATTATAAATAGAGACTCGTTTCTGTATGTCGATATACCGGGCAATTAATCAAGCGGGACTCTAATGGGACATATGTCAGTGGCGGCTCGTGATAGGAGCACAGGAGCAAGTGCACTCCCAGCTTCAATTGAAATATTTTTTTTTTTAGTAATTATTATTTTTTCCAAAATTAAATTTAAAAAAATTTAAAATTTAAATTAGAATTTTAAATTTAAATCTACGCGGGAACGGGAAACAACATGGGTAAACGTAAACATCGATGGGGTTGTCTTTCTTATCGTTCTTACATCTTATAAACACCGTCTTATAACCATGGGACAGCTCGTGGTGCCAAAAGTTGATGTGCGCCGACCCGATCTGTATGAATGAGTTTTTATGAATGAGTTGAATGAGTTTACGCTAAAATAGTGGGTGGGGATATTGAATTGGCCAATCAGGGTCGAGATTTAACTCTCCGAGGAGCACTGGAAGTGTACTGCTCCTCCGCCAGGTGCGCTGATTCGGGGCAGTTTCGAATTTGTCCCCGTTGTAAGTCCTCCACATTGTTGAAGGTTTTTAACATTGTTTTCTTTTAGTGAAGTGTTTATTGTGATTTTACTCTTCGTTTTTCTTTTAATATTGACCTATTGATGAACAATTCGGTGAGTTACATTATCAAAAATTATGTCTCGACTGACAATCGAGAAGAAAATTCAAATACGCGACCTCGGAAATAGTACATCGGAAAAAGCTAAGAAAAGCTCATCATCCCACTGCCCCCCCCCTACAAACTTTTTTAGTATTTTTTATTATTTGTGCACTCCCTGAGGATCAGAGTACGAGCCGCCACTGACATATGTGCATACATGACAAGATCGTAAACCACCGAAGGATCAAGTCAGATACACAAATCAAACGCTTTTTAACCCCCCACGACCCCCCTCCAACTCCCCCCTCAACCTCCCCTTTGGGAGCAAAAACGAGAAACGATTTTCTATAAAGGTCTTATTCAAATGCCCATATCGCCTACTATTGTATGAATAATTAATCGATTTTCTAATCGGAGTCCGCATCGGTAAATCTTTCGAGGGAGAAAAAAAATTTTTATCAATTATCTCTCGTAATTTTATGAAAACTTTCACTTTTAATGCTAATATGCCAATTTACGACTAAAAGGTCTAGCCTGGTCTGGTAGTTGGAAGTGCAGGGGCGGAATGGGACTTAAGGGTGTGGGTGGGTTTTCAGTTAAGGGGGGGGGGGGACTTTAACAGAAAAATTGGCTTTTAGAAAAAAATATTAGGAAAAAACAGAGGTTGCTAAACTTTTTCACAGTGCGCCCCACTTTTAATAAATTAAATCCCCCCCCCCAAGTTTTGAATGTTAACTTTGAGGTTTTGGATGAAATTTGGGTTTTAAAATGTTGACTTTGAGGTTTTTGACAAAAGAAATTGCACTTAAAACGTTGATTTTGAGATTTTTTGACAAAAAATATTTGCTCTTATAATCATGTTTTGAGGTTTTTGACAAAAAATTGTCAATTTAAAGTTGATTTTGAGGTTTTTTGACGAAAATTAGGCATCATAAATGTTGATTTCGAGGTTTTTTGACCACTTTAAAAATGTTGAATATGAGGTTTTTTGACCAAAATTAGGCTTTTTAAATGTCGATTTTGTGGTTTCTGGACGAAAATTAGGCTTCATAACTGTTGATTTCGAGGTTTTGACCAAAATTAGGCTTTTTAAATGTCGATTTTGTGGTTTTTGGACGAAAATTAAGCTTTAAAAATGTTGATTTCGAGGTTTTTGGACGAAAATTAGGCTTCATAAATGTTGATTTTGAGGTTTTTTGACCAAAATTAGGCTTTAAAAATGTTGATTTTGAGGTTTTTGTCGAATTTTTGGGGATATTTGCAAAAAAAAAAAAAAAAAAAAAAAAAAAAAAAAAAAAAAAAAAAAAAAAAAAAAAAAAAAAAAAAAAAATCTTGAGCTTTTCCCCATCCCCCCAGGGACAGCTTACACACCCCCCAGTTTGGGAGCCACTGAGCAAAAATAACGCTAAAAAAAATTATTCATCCTTCGAAGCGCTATAAACGGGAAATCAAAGCGTCAAAACGAACAAAATTCCTGTGGAAATAACCCCCAGGGACCGGTACCAGGGAAAAAAGAGCGTTAAAACCGGGAAATTGTTATAAACGGGAGCGTTTTACCGGTAAAACTTCGTTATAACGCTCTTCTGGGGACCAAGTAAAAATCGGGAAAAACGCTATAAGCGGGAAGTCATAAAAATCCTTAAAAAAACACTTAAAATTTAATTTTTAAATTGATAAATGCACATGATAAGCAAATAAAAAAAATTAAAAGCGACTTTGGAATTCGTGGAAACATATTGTATAGGTTTGTTTACATAAAGATAAAGTCATTGAATCTGCACTTTCTCAGAATCCATCATGAGATTCATGAGAAAGTATCCTTTTTTAAGATAAAACATCTTTTATCTTCATTGGTTTTTGAAAAATTGCACTCGACATCACTTTTTTTGTCTAATCCGATACGAAGAAAAATGACAAAATGCAAACAAAAAATAAAAAAATAAATTTCCTAAAAAAATTATTCTTCCATCGATGAATAATTACAATAAACGAGATAATGGAGCGTCGAAACGAACAAAATTCCTTTTGGAATACACCCCAGGGCCCAAAAAGAGCGTTACAACCGGGAAATCGTTATAAACGGGAGCGTTATAGCGACTGTACATACTTTGTGATTTATCATCGACTTTGCTTTTTTTTGAACACGAAGGGCCCTTTTAACTGTTCCTTCAGCCAAAGAAAAAGACCTTTTTAGCTTGATTTTTGATCCTTTTTCGACACTAGAGGCCCTTTATATGAAAATTTTGTCCTTTATGAAAAAATAGCCTCTTTATAAATAGCTTGATTTTGCTTTTTTGATCCTTTTTGGACATAAGGGCCTCTATTTTAGCTACGTATTTTACAAGACTTTTTATATTCCCTAGAGGTTTTATATTTACCTATCCGACCAAGGTAAAAGGGAAGTTCTATAAGTCCATGAAATAGCTGGGCTGTGAATTTGTTAAAAAATTGATCGATTTCTTTTTCCGGGAGGTCCCCCATGATGAGTGAGAGATTTCGACGAGCCTCGAGCGGAAAGCGATTATTGAGTTTATCGTAAGGTCTTGGACGGGATTGGTCCGAATGGAATTGGGATGTTATTTACATCCGGTTCCGGACATTTTGTGAGATTGGGGATGCGCTGCACCCCGGGAGCCCGCCCGTTGATGATCTGTTAACCAAACCGGAATAAGACTCATATTGCCTGTCGGAGGGTGTCGCTCAAAAGAAACATGGTCGCTTCTCTACATGGCGTCCCAGCATGGGTTTTCTTATTTATTTTACACACTCAGCCCTCACATCTGTCACCAGTTTTGCACAAATAAAAAAAAAAATTTAAATTTTTTTGATTATTAGTCGGCAAACCCTATACAGTTCCAGCTAGAGTGACCAGCCCAGGGGCGGTCTGGGACCATAGGGTGTGGGTGGGTTTTCAGTTAAGGGGGCGCCCGTGGATGGGGGGGGGGGCGCAGAAAATTGCTATTTTCTGGAAAACTTAGGAAAAAACTTTTCAATTCTGAAAATTAGGCATTTATAACTGTTGATTTTGAGGTTTTTGACGAAAATTAGGCATCATAAATGTTGATTTTGTGGGGTTTTTTGACGAAAATTAGACTCTAAAAATGTTGATTTTGAGATTTTTGACGAAAATTTGGCTTTTTAAATTTTGATTTTGAGGTTTTTGACGATAATTTGGCTTTAAAAATGTTGATTTTGAGGTTTTTTGACGAAAATTTGGCTTTACAGATGTTGGTTTTGAGGTTTTTCACGAAGATTTGGCTTTATAAATGTTGATTTTGAGGTTTTTTGACGAAAATTATTATTTAAAATGTTGATTTTGAGGTTTTTGACGAACATTTGGGCTTCACAAATGTTGATATTGAGGTTTTGACGAAGATTTGTCTTTATAAATGTTGATTTTGAGGTTTTTTTTGGCGAAAATTAGGCTTTAAAAATGTTGATTTTAAGGTTTCACGAAAATTTGGGCTTTACAAATGTTGGTTTTGCGGTTTTTGAACGAAAACTAGGCTTTAAAAATGTTGATTTTGAGGTTTTTCACGAAGATCCGGATTTATAAATGTTGATTTTGAGGTTTTTTTGGCGAAAATTAGGCTTTAAAAATGTTGATTTTGAGGTTTTACGAAAATTTGGGCTTTACAAATGTTGGTTTTGAGGTTTTTGAACGAAAATTAGTCTTTAAAAATGTTGTTTTTGAGATTTTTGACGATAATTTGGCTTTTTAAATGTTGATTTTGAGGTTTTTGGACGAAAATTAGGATTCATAAATGTTGATTTCGAGATTTTTTGACCAAAATTGGGCTTTACAAATGTTGGTTATGAGGTTTTTGACGAAGATTTGGCTTTATAAATGCTGAGGTTTTTTGACGAAAATTAGGCTTTTTAAATGTTGATTACGAGGTTTTTGGTCGAAAATTAGGCTTCATAAGTGTTGATTTCGACGTTTTTTTGACGAAAATGAGGCTTTACAATGGTTGGTTATGAGGTTTTTCACGAAGATTTGGCTTTATAAATGTTGGTTATGAGGTTTTTTGACGAAAATGAGGCTTTACAAATGTTAATTTTGATGTTTTTCACGATAATTTGGCTTTATTAATGTTGATTTTGAGGTGTTTTGACGAAAATTAGGATTTAAAATGTTGATTTTGAGTTTTTTGACGAATTTTTGGGAATATTTGCCAAAAATAATATAAAAAATAATAATAAAAAAAAAATAAAAAAAATAAAAATAAAATAACCCGGGGGGCGCCGCCTCTATGTATTCTCGGGGGGCGCGGGTGGGTTCTGTCCACCTCCCCCTTCCGGGCCAGTCTGCCCCTGGATCAGCCTATTATTTTCCAGAATTTTCTTAAAAAGATCCCATCATCGATGACATATTTCTTACAAAATCAGGATTTTTAGTTCATATTTAAATGAGAAAAAAAGTCATTTTTACTTTTGATCGATAAAAACTTTTTAGATAAATTATTCATTTTAAATAACATTAGACACGCAAATGTGGAATTAATGAAAATGTCTAATTATACGTCTTTAAGTTCCCCCGTCCTTAATTTTTTATGAATAAAGTCCCGATGAGTTTTTTCAAAAAAAAATCTTAATATTTTACGTAATTACTATGGGATACAAAGTTGATAACGCGTTTGCAAATAGAATATTACGTTCTGGTTACCTTAAGGGCATTATAAATGGTCGGGGGGGGGGGGGGGTGAATGAGATAACATATTATTGGTTTTGAATAATGCCCGAAAGTACGTAGATAATAACCGTATCTGCTGAATGAATAATTGAGGCTGTGATGCCTTTTTTGGTGATATCGTCCCCTTGAAAAATGACTGATTTTGAAGAACGGAAAAATTGTTGATAAAATGAGCAAACAAGAATTATTGTGCCAGGTGAAAGATCCAAGATGGGAGTTCAAGGTGTCTGCCAAGAAGCTGCTAATTTAAGTAATAATAATTTTTTTAGCAGATTTTTTTATATTTATGGGATGTTTCTAATGTGTCAGAAAAGGAAGTGTAGATGAGAAACCACATATATAGAAATTCTCAAAAATTGGGGCCCTACAGATCTCTCCTCAAATGGTACGTTTCCCCACACAGGGGCGGATCGGCCGTTTTCGGCCCACCGGGCGCATCCACTAGACCGGCCTTTTTTTTTTCTTTTTTTTTTTTCTTCCAAATATCCCCCAAAAATTTAGTTTTTCTTCTCTTTCGGAACTTATTTCAACGCTATTTTTCATCAAAAACTCTAAAATCGACTTTTTAAGAGCCAATTTTTATTTAAAAACCCTCAAAATCAAATTTTCAAGAGTCTTTTTTCGTTAAAAACCTCAAAATCAAAGTTTTTAGAGCCATTTTTTCGTCAAAAACCTTAAAATTGACATTTTAAGGGAGAATTTTTCTTCAAAATCAACATTTTTAAAGCTTAATTTTCGTCAGAAACCTCAAAATTAAAGTTTCAAGAGCCCATTTTTCGTCCATAAACCTCAAAATAAAAGTTTTAAAAGCCTTTTTTCGTCGAAAATCTCAAAATCAAGGTTTTAAGAGCCAAATTTTCTTCAAATACCTTAAAATTGACATTTTTAGAGCCAATTTTTCTTCAAAAACCTCAAAATCAACATTTTTAAAGCCTAATTTTCGTCCGAAAACCTCAAAATCAAAGGTTTAACAGCCAAATTTTCGTCAAAAACCTCGACGAAAAATTAACAAATTAACTCTTAAAACCTCGATTTCGAAGTTTTTCGACGAAAAATTAACTCTTAAAACCTCGATTTCGAAGTTTTTTGACGAAAAATTAACACTTAAAACCTCGATTTTGAAGTTTTTCGACGAAAAATTAACTCTTAAAACCACGATTTCGAAGTTTTTCGACGAAAAATTAAGTCTTAAATCCTCGATTTCGAAGTTTTTCGACGAAAAATTAACTCTTAAAACCTCGATTTTGAAGTTTTTATACGAAAAATAAACAGTTAAAACCTCGATTTCGAAGTTTTTCGACGAAAAATTAACACTTAAAACCTCGATTTCGAAGTTTTTTGACGAAAAATTAACACTTAAAACCTCGATTTTGAAGTTTTTATACGAAAAATAAACAGTTAAAATCTCGATTTCGAAGTTTTTCGACGAAAAATTAACACTTAAAACCTCGATTTCGAAGTTTTTTGACGAAAAATTAACACTTAAAACCTCAATTGTGAAGTTTTTATACGAAAAATAAACAGTTAAAACCTCGATTTTGAAGTTTTTCGACGAAAAATTAACACTTATAACCTCGATTTTGAAGTTTTTTGACGAAAAATTAACACTTAAAACTTCGATTTCGAATCTCTTTAAAATATTGATTTTCGACGAAAAATCATCTCTTAAAACCTCGATTTCCCCTCGAATAGCCCAGGCCCCTGTGAAATGTTTCAGTACGTCGAATTTTTTACTCCTTCAGCTTTTTTTTGCTCCTATTTTAGTAAAAAAAAAAAAAAAAAAAAAAAGAATTGGCCCTCACCGGCCCTCGAGGGCAGTGGCCCACCGAGTGATCGCTCGGTAGCCCGGCGGCCCGATCCGCCCCTGTGACCCCACATGCCCTACCACTCCCAACCTTCCCTGAACTTCTTAACCATGTTTTTTGGCGATAAGTCAAAAAATGTTGATCCTGGAATTTTGCAAATGAAACCATCGGATTCATCCTGCCATTTTACATCAGAATCAATATCTCTTTGGTCTAAAAACTTCGTTAAGATCCTCAATCTGCCTTCTAACTGCAAAATATGCAACCCCTGAGATCATTTATAGATTATACCATAAACCCAGAAGGGTAAAAGGGATCGTAAATAATAAAACGCATTAGAAAATACTCTCCAGTGATTAAGGTCCATAAATTTAAACATGTTTAGCGCTAAACTTCACGTACCTTCGTTTTATATGCATTAAGAAAAAAAAATCTTTAAAAAAAAGTTCAAAATAACATAAATCACAGATCCTATCACACATCCAACATTGTACGAATCGTAAAAGCTGACAATTTAATAAGACAATAAACGTCTTGTATAAAATGGCTAAAAATAAATAAAAAGTCTTTTCGCTTAATCCTAATCATTTTGTTTACTTCCCATGACCGCGATATTGATTGAAAGAATTCTATTAATAAATCACTTGTTTTATATTCATTAGTTTTATAATTGAAGAGCGTTTCGATCATTTTTTGCTTCTAGTTTTTAGCTTTTGTGACCTAATGAGAAACACGAGGTTGTGTCGTCGTTCATCATCAAGATTTAGATGGTAAAAAATAGATTTTCAAGTTAGTCATGAATAGGGTTAATAACAACTCAAAAAAAAAAAAAAAAAAAAAAAAAAAAAAAAAAAAAAAAAACCAATTCTAGCAATTTGGGCTATACATAATATACAGGGTGGAAAGAAGAACAAAAATTTTTCAATTCAAATCTTCTAATAAAAATTGATTTCTCCTGGTTTTTCGGGGTGCTCAGTTCGAATATGATGATGTTTTTGCCGGGAAAAATTTTCCTGGGGTAGTTTCCCTTATTTAAAGTGGTTTTTCAGTGGATTTTTTTTTGCGATAACTCAAGAAATGATAGATCTAGAATTTTTTAAATTACTCCATTGCATTCATCATGCCATTTCACATGGGAATCCATATCTTTTTAGTCAACTTAAAAAAAAAAAAAAAAAAGAAATTTCGCTTGTTCCCAACTATAGTTCAATAAAGGGGTCATCATTTTTTGCTTTTTTGGGCCAAAATAGGGGGGGGGGGGGTTATGATTTAACTTTTTTTTCTGCTCCTTCGTCCATGCGAGATAGAAAAATTATTTTGGCTTTCCGGGTCGAAAACCTAAAATAACTTTACAGATTCTGAAACTACATCAAAAATAAAGGTTAGTTACCATATAACTTTTTTCTCTATTGTCAACCGTTTTCGATTAACACTGTGGGGACACTAGTAAGTTTCCACCCAGTATAGCCTATACGAGTTATTCTAGTTTTTCGTATTCGAGGTATTCGAACTATACGAGTTATTCGAGTTATTCGAGAAATTTGAGCTATTTGAGCTATTCGAGCTATTCGAGTTATTCAAGCTATTCGAGCTATACGAGTTATTCGAGCTATTCGAGCTATTCGAGCTATTCGAGCTATACGAGTTATTCGAATTATTCGAGTTATTCGACCTATTCGAGTTATTTGAGTTATTCTAGCTATACGAGTTATTCGAGCTATACGAGTTATTCGAGTTATTCGAGTTGTTCGAGCTATTCGAGCTATACGAGCTATACGAGTTATTCGAGTTATTAGAGTTATTAGAGTTATACGAGTTATTCGAGCTATACAAGTTATTCGAGTCATTCGAGCTATACAAGTTATTCGAGTTATTGGAGTTATTCGAGCTATTCCAGTTATTCGAGCTATACGAGTTATTCGAGTTATTCGAGCTATACGAGTTATTCGAGCTATACAAGTTATTCGAGTTATTGGAGTTATACAAGTTATTCGAGTTATTCGAGCTATTCCAGTTATTCTAGTTATGCGAGTTATTCGAGCTATACGAGTTATTCGAGCTATTCAAGCTATTCGAGCTATACGAGTTATTCGAGTTATTCGAATTATTCGAGTTAGTCGTCTTATTAGAGTTATACGAGTTATTCGAGCTATACAAGTTATTCGAGTCATTCGAGCTATACAAGTTATTCGAGTTATTGGAGTTATTCGAGCTATTCCAGTTATTCGAGCTATACGAGTTATTCGAGCTATACAAGTTATTCGAGTTATTGGAGTTATACAAGTTATTCGAGTTATTCGAGCTATTCCAGTTATTCTAGTTATGCGAGTTATTCGAGCTATACGAGTTATTCGAGCTATTCAAGCTATTCGAGCTATACGAGTTATTCGAGTTATTCGAATTATTCGAGTTAGTCGTCTTATTCGAGTTATTTGAGTTATTCTAGCTATACGAGTTATTCGAGCTATACGAGTTACTCGAGTTATTCGAGCTATTCGAGATATTCAAGTTATTCGAGTTATTCGAGCTATTCCAGTTATTCGAGCTATACTAGTTATTCGAGCTATACGAGTTATTCGAGTTATACAAGTTATTCGAGTTATTGGAGTTATACAAGTTATTGGAGTTATTCGAGCTATTCGAGTTATTCGAGTTATTTTAGCTAGGTATTCGAGTTATTCGAGCTAGGTATTCGAGTTATTCGAGCTAGGTTTTCGAGTTATTCGAGCTATACGAGTTATTCGAGTTATTCAAGTTATAAGAATTATTCGAGTTATTCGAGCTATTCAAGATATACGAGTTATTCGAGCTAGGTATTCGAGTTATTCGAGCAAGTTATTTGAGTTATTCGAGCTATTCGAGTTATTCGAGTTATTTGAGCTAGGTATTCGAGTTATTTGAGCTAGGTATTCGAGTTATTCGAGCTAGGTATTCGAGCTCTTCGAGTTATTCGAGTTATTCGAGCTATTCGAGAGTTTCGAGTTATTCGAGTTATTCGAGCTATACGAGTTATTCGATCTATACGAGTTATTCGAGCTATTCGAGTTGTTCGAGCTATTTGAGTTATTCGAGCTATTCGAGTTGTTCGAGCAATACGAGTTATACGAGTTATTCAATTTACGGTTGGGAAATGAGAACCCAATAAATCACGTAGCAAGACGGTGCGGAACGCTGCCGCGTTCCTAGACGAAGTGTGTTGGCAAGAAACAAAATAAATGTCTTGGATCGTTTAATTTATCGGTTGTTGAGTAGTTGATATTTAAGAATATTTTCTTCATTAAATAGCGCTCTTAAGAAATTGTTTTCCTTGACTCTTTTAAAATTTATCACTTCTGTGACAAAGGAGCGACAATAACTTAAGAGACAATGCGTGTTCTTAAAATGAATATTTTATGCGCTTTTCAAGTGGAGGGGGGCACTCGGTACCAAAAATACCCAAACACATGGCGAATACCAACAGACACTAAATTAATATTCCATGCATTTTATCATGGCCTCTCTTTGAATTATCGCCCATAAATACATCGCTCGGGGATTTTTGTTTAAATTCTAATAAAAATGGCGGATAAAAAGTCGTCCAATTGTGAAAGGCGGAAACTCGCTTATCATCCGATAAATTCCCTTTGATATCCGTGTGGTATTTCGTACTATTTCGAGTCGTTAGCCCCTCTAATTTAATAAACAACTAACAACACAAAAGCTGGCACTCTAATCCGCAAAATAATCAATCGCGCCTTTGTCCTTTATCGCTAAACTAGAACTACCAGAGGTCCCTTTTAGGAATATTCATGGAGGGAATCACGATGAGCAGGGGCGGACTGGCCCGGAGGGGGCGGGTGGACAGAACCCACCCGCGCCCCCCGGGTTATTATTATTATTTTCTATTATTTTTTGGCAAATATTCCCAAAAATTCGTGAAAACCCTCAAAATCAACATTAGTAAAGCCTAATTTTCGTCAAAAAAACCTCGAAATCAACCTTTATGAAGCCTCTTTTTCGTACAAAAACCTCAAAATCAACATTTAAAAAGCCTAATTTTCTTCAAAACACCTTAAATTCAACATTAATAAAGCCAAATTAATGTGACAAACCTCAAAATCAACATTTGTAAAGCCTTATTTTCGTCAAAAAAAGTCGAAATCAACACTTATGAAGCCTAATTTTCGACCAAAAATCTCGTAATCAACATTTAAAAAGCCTAATTTTCGTCAAAAAACCTCATAATCAACATTTATAAAGCCAAATCTTCGTGAAAAACCTCATAACCAACATTTGCAAAGCCCAATTTTGGTCAAAAAACCTCGAAATCAACATTTATGAAGCCTAATTTTCGTCCAAAAACCTCAAAATCAATATTTTAAAAGCCAAATTTTCATCAAAATCAACATTTTTAAAGCCTAAGTTTCGTTAAAACCTCAAAATAAACGTTTGTAAAGCTCAAATTTTCGTCAAAAACCTCAAAATGAACATTTAAAAATCCTAACTTTCGTCAAAACACCTCAAAATCAACATTTTTAAATCCCAATTTTGGTCAAAAAACCTTGAAATCAACATTTATGAAGCCTAATTTTCATCCTAAAACTTCAAAATCAACATTTAAATAGAAAAATGTTCGTCAAAAACCTCAAAATCAACATTTTTAGAGCCTAATTTTCGTCAAAAAAACACCACAAAATCAACATTTATGATGCCTAATTTTCGTCAAAAACCTCAAAATCAACGATAAAGGCCTAATTTTCATAATTGAAAAAGTTGTTTCTTAAGTTTTCCAAATAGCAATTTTCTGCGCCCCTCCCTCCCATCCACGGGCGACCCCTTAACTGAAAACCCACCCACACCCTAAGGTCCCAGTCCGCCCCTGACGAACCGCCCTTACCAAAAGTTACGTCTGGGCTAGCACATCATTTAGAAGTTCTTTCCACATTTTGGATCCGCCAAGAACCATCTGCACCTGTGACGTCCCAGAAACGCCTGAAAGTTTCAGAACCAAAATGAAGATTCTAGAGCAATCTGGGACGTCAAAGAACATTGAAGTTCCCAGTCTTCAACATGCTTTCTCCAGTTCTGCACTGATGTCTTCAGCTTCCATTCTCACTCAGCTTCAAATTCCTCACAGGTGACCTTTCATCGGCCATATCTGAGCATGAACCCTGTGCTGTAAACTTCGTATGGAATAATGCAAAATAAACTTTCCCCTAAGGTTCATAGATAGAAACACTTTGAAACGCAATTAATGACGAGACGGAAGTGCGTAAATGTTGTCGACGAGGAAAAGCCTCCGGTTGGTGAGGGTCGGATATGCAATCTCCAAGCTAAGAGGAGGGGGTTCGTAATAAAACGTTTCATTAATATTCTAGAGAAATGGTGGGAAAAGTGGCGGGGGTGAAGAAGAGCGGGATCCTTTCTCAGAGGGAGGCAATTACTTCTCATCTGATTGGAACCCCCTCTACATAAGGCTCACTTCGGGATTATAATTTCATGTGTTTATTGCATCATTCATATTGTATGTCCCGTTTAAAACCTCAGGAAAATGTATAAAAAGGGCTCTACGGTCACAACACAACATCAAACAACACCTTGCCCCTTATCAGCACAAGCCACCTTCAATCCAAAAACCACCTCTTTGATATCTATCCCCAAGCTTCCCCATCTATCCACACAAGGGCGGACTGGGACCTTAGGGTGTGGGTGGCTTTTCAGTTAAGGGTTGGGGGGGGGGCGCAGACAATTTTGACAGAAAATTGGCTCTTAGAAAAATATATTCAGCAAAAACAGAGGTTCCCAAACTTTTTCACAGTACGCCCCATTTTTAAACAAATTAAAACCTTTGCCCCCCTCCCCCCATAAGGTTTTGAATGTTAACTTTGAGGTTTTTGAATGACATTTGGGTTTTAAAATGTTCATTTTGAGGTTTTTGACAAAAGAAATTGCACTTAAAACGTTGATTTTGAGATTTTTTGACAAAAATATTTGCTCTTGTAATCATGATTTGGAGGTTTTTGACAAAAAAGTTGATTTTGAGGTTTTTTGACGAAAATCAGGCATCATAAATGTTGATTTTGAGGTTTGTTTTTTTTTTTTTTTTTTTTGGGGGGGGGGACTAAAATTAGGTTTTACAAATGTTGATTTTGAGATTTTTTACGAAAATTTGGCTTTTTAAATGTTGATTTTAAGGTTTTTTTGACAAAAGTTTGGCTTTTTGAATGTTGATTTTTAAGGTTTTTGTACGAAAATTATGCTTAATAAATGTTGATTTCGAGGGGTTTTTTAAACAAAAATTTTACAAATGTTGATTTTGAGGTTTTTCACGAAAACTTGGCTTTATAAATTTTGATTTTTTTTTTTTTTTTTTTTTTTTTTTTTTTTTTTTTTTTTTTTTTTTTTTTTTTTTTTTTTTTTTTTTTTTTTTTTTTTTTAACGAAAATTAGGCTTTAAAAATGTTAATTTTGAGGTTTTTGATGAAAATTTGACTTGTTGATTTCGAGGTTTTTTGACCAAAATTAGGCTTTACAAATGTTGTTTTGAGGTTTTTCACGAATTTTTGGGGATATTTGCACACACAAAAAAATCTTGAGCTCTCCCACACCCCCCCTGGGGACAGCTTACGCCCCCCTGGGGGGGCGCGCCTCCAGTTTGGGAGCCACTGAGCAAAAATAACGGGGGGTCTGTCCCTTCGCCCCCCCCTCCCGGGCCAGACCGCCCCCGTATCCAGAAACCTTCCCTGTCCTCTATCCTCTCCAATCTTTCCCCCACCTATCCTATCCACAAGCTTCCATAATATATAACCTACCAATCCTATTTATCTCCAACCACCCCTTATCCATCTTCAAACTATTCCACATCAATCCTAATTCCTCAGCATCCCCCTCCTTTTATCCCCAAGCTGAACCCATCTAATCTTTATCTACCCCAACCTTCTCTCTCATCTATCCAGTGGCGAACTGGCCCGGGGGGGTTGGGGGGATGGACAGAACCGGTCAGTTTTAGCGGATTTCCGTAGGAAAGTAGGCTATTGAGGTGGTCGTCACGGAGGCTCCCAGGCTAGAGGCTTATATATTCGTGATCAGGAAGCTCTGGGGATCACAAAAATATAGGATGTTCCTTTCATGTTTATTTATATATAATTTATTTATATATATGTACATGTTCATCGCATAACTGGAGCAATTTTGGCATGAGGTTAATGAAACTCTGTATTTAGGGCCTAAAAAATTGAGAAGGAAACCTATTGAAAATGGCTTGAATCGAGCAAGCGGTTCTGGTACTTCGCTTAGGGCATAAAGGGCATTTTCGTGATTTTCTCGGAACCTGAAGGTTTGAGATGGTTGAAAATCGTGACGGGAAGGTCCTAGGGGCCGAGGATCATAGTTAATAGCAGTTCAAATCTCAAATCGGTTCTGGGACTTGGCTAAGGGGCCTAAATGGAATTTCGTGATTTCTTCGATACCCGAAAGTTGAGATGGTTGGAAATGGTGACGGGAAATATATTATGGCCCGAGGACCATAGTAGAAGACAGTTGAAATCGCCTAAGCGGTTCTGGGACTCGCCTGAGGGACTTAAATGGAATTTCGTCATTTTAGGAAATAAGAGCAGGAGATGGTCGAAATCGATTATAGGAGCTGCTCATGAACTGAGAATTCACATTTGACAACAGATCAAGCCCGCATACGAAGAGGAAGTTACTTCTTAGGGCATTGATGAAATTAATTTTAGAATTTGAACTTTTGGCGGTGAAAATCACGTGGTTTAATTGAAATATACTGAGCCATAGGCTTTGAAAATTTTTCGCTCATTTCTAGAGGAATTTAAGCTATTGTGGTCGGTGCGATGGAGGTTCCGGGCTCAGAGACCCATTTCATTATTTTACCGTGGCGGGGGGGGGGGATTGAACCAGGACATCAAAGATAGGCTTAGGAAAGGCCTTTCCGGAGGAAATCCGCTGCTTCTCGAGGCTGCCTCGAGGCTTTTTTTTTTTTTTTTTTTTTTTTTTTTTTTTTTTAGCGTTATTTTTGCTCAGTGGCTCCCAAACTGGGGGGCGTAAGCTGTCCCCGGGGGGGGGGGGGGGGGGGGGGCTAAAGATTTTTTTTTTTTTGTGCAAATATAACCAAAAATTCGTCAAAAACATCAAAATCAACATTTTTAAAGCCTAATCATGGGCAAAAAACCTCGAAATCAACATTTATGAAGCCTAATTTTCGTCCAAAAACCTCGACATCAACATTTAAAAAGCCAAATTTTTGTCAAAACCTCAAATATTTTTAAAGCCTAATTTGGTCAAAAAACCGAAAATCAACATTTATGAAGCCTAATTTTCAACCAAAAAACCACAAAGTCAACATTTAAAAAGCCTAATTTTATTCAAAAAACTCGAAATCAATATTTATGAAGCCTAATTTTCGTTAAAAAAAAAAAAAAAAAAAAAAAAAAAAAAATCAACATTTATAATGCCAAGTTTTTGTGAAAAACCTCAAAATCAACATTTGTAAAATTTTGTTTAAAAAACCCTCGAAATCAACATTTATGAAGCCTAATTTTCAACCAAAAACCACAAAGTCAACATTTTTAAAGCCTAATTTTCGTCCGAAAACCTCGACATCAACATTTAAAAAGCCAAATTTTCGTCAAAAACCTCAACATATTTTTAAAGCCTAATTTTGGTCAAAATACCTAAAACCTCGAAATCAACATTTATAAAGCCTAATTTTCGTCCAAAAACATCATATTCAACTTACGTTTATAAAGCCAAATTTTCGTCAAAAATCCTCGAAATCAACTTTAAATTGACAATTTTTTGTCAAAAACCTCAAAATCATGATTATAAGAGCAAATATTTTTGTCCATAAAATTTTAAAATCAACGTTTTAAGTGCAATTTCTTTTGTCAAAACCTGAAAATCAACATTTTAAAACCCAAATTTCATCAAAACCTCAAATTATACATTCAAAACTTTGGGGGGGGGGGCAAAGGATTTAATTTGTTTAAAAGGGGGGCGCACTGTGAATAAGTTTGGGAACCTCTGTTTTTGCCTAATATATTTTTCCTAAAAGCCAATTTTCTGTTAAAGTCCCCCCCCCCTTAACTGAAAACCCACCCACACCCTAAGGTCCCAGTCCACCCCTGACCTTCCCCATACATCCCCAACCTCTCTAATTTATCCCCACCTAATCCAATTTACAACTTCCCATCATTTCCACCACTTTTTATTCTTTTAATTAAGTATGCAAAATTGTATAGTAGATTATCACGGGTATTCCCGTTGGTGTTTATTTCGAGGACAAAAAAAGGCCTCAAGATTTTTCGATTCGACTCGTTCCCCTTCGCAATATGACCGTATTGTATAGAACGTTATTATCCCTTTTATGTAAATAGAGTCTAATAAAGTTCAGACTTTCCGGAGCCGATCGAATTATTCACTAAGATAGACAAGAGGGACACATTTCCGTCCTAAAAATAAACTTTCCATTTATTTCGTTTGGAAGTTGAAATTAAATTTTAGGTTTAAAATTATTTATTCTTGGGTACAGAAATCATAAATTGGGCTTGGGACCTCCCACCCCCCTCTCGCCACAATATGTATACATCAGAGAAGCACATTTTCCACCTTTGAAATATTCAGACCTCTTGGGATCCAAAATACTAATACAATCTCAAACTTTCCAATTGTTTAAACATTCATACTTGCTCGGGAATGTGTCGGTTAGGGGTGAGGAAAAACGTTGGAAGGGGGGGAGGGCGTTCTGGAGAAAAGTTGGACAGTCAAGTATTTGTCTTTATCAAAACCTCAAATTTCGTTAAAATTAAACTTTCTCAAATAATGTTAGCGGATTTCTGGAGGGAGGCTATTGAGGGAGGCTTTTGTCTTTTTTCTTTCGTTCGATATTCTTGATTTCGATCTGTTTGTTTTTCAAGAGACATTATTTTCGTCTGAAACAAACATTTTATATTTAAATAATTACTAGGAACGTCTTAAAGAAATGGTTTTTTAAAAAGGAGAATGTTTGTCGCCTTTGTGAATTTTTAAAATCTTGTAAATACATGTCGTAAACCTCCTAAACGTGAGAGTAAACATCCTATACTTAAATATTTTAAGAATATAAAGACAGGATTTTAAGATTTCAATCGCTTTTTTTGGGGAGAAAAATTAGTTTTTGTGGTATAAGTTAACCCTTCTGCCCAAGGGTGACATCATTTCTCCCAACTTTTACCATCAATCCCCCAACTTTCCTTCATTTGTCCCCCATTCACCCCACGTCATTTCACAGATTCTTCCTTTTTGTCCTACAATCTTCCCCCATCTAAACCACATCGTTCCTCCCAGCTTCCACCATCTCGCCAAAGCTTAACCCTTTTGTTATGCAATTTCTCCACCATCTGTCTCCCAACTTTAACCTCGTCTATCCCACAACCTGCCCCACTTTGTCCCCCATTCACCCCACATCATTTCACACATTCTTCCTTCTTGTCCTACAATCTTCTCCCATCTATATCACATCATTCCTCCCAGCTTCCACCATCTCGCCAAAGCTTAACCCATTTTGTTATCCAATTTCCCCCCATCTGTCTCCCAACTTTAACCTAGTCTATCCCACAACCTTCCCCACTTTGTCCCCCAATCCCCCCCCCACCTAACCTATCGTACAACTCCACCCCCCCTTCCCCACCTCCTCAATCACGTCCTTCTCGTATATACAGTAATACACCATCCTCCTTTTGAAGAAGTTAATTGGGCCATCAATCTTTAACATTTTTTTTAAGTGTGAAGACAAGAGGAGGTCATAAATTAAAGTATTTATGGAGAGTAAAAAAAAAAAAATGTTTTTCAATGAAATTAAGTCAGTTTTAGGAAGTGTTACAAGCTATTAAAATGTATTAAGTTATTTTCTCCCTTATAAATATTTCAATCTAATATTCAGTGTTTCGATAAAAAAACGAAATATTAATTTTACGTTGACAGGAGGGTCTCCCCCTTTTTGTTTCCATATAAAATATTATGTCTTAATATAAAAAAACAAGGAGCCTTTTAAGGGATAATATTTTCATGTCTCGTTTTAAAAAAAACTCGTGTCGGAGACGTTAATTGAAGGGGGGAGATTGAATATGAAGGAGTTATAAAAATACAAATATAAATTCAATTAATATCCTCGCTAATAGGCGTGTTCCTGTCGAAAGTGTGGCAGGTGGTCGGGAAAGAACATCTGGGGCTCGCGGTTACTTTTAAGATCTTGTCTGACTTCTTTTCTTATTTTAGCGGATTTCCGCAGGAAAGGAGGCTATTGAGGTAGGTCTCACGGAGGCTTTCGGCCAGCAATTATCCGAATCCCCCAACTAGCCCAAACCTACTAGCCTCCTAATTCCTCATAAAGGCTACCCCGAAATTCTCCAAACTAACCCTTAAAATCCCCCAAGTAGGCATCCCCAAAACGCCCCCAACTTTAGTCCAGTCAAACTAAGCCCGAAAAGGCCAAATAAAAGAAAAAAATAAGGTACTTATTTTGTTTCTCTACGGAAATGTGTAGGGGTTGGTCCCCTGATTAACCAAAAAAAAGTCCATAACCGAAACCCGTGCGCTTTGGCGTCAGGAGCGTTTTTAACGTGATTTTTTTTCGTTTTTTCACCAATATCTCGAAACCGTAAATAGTAGGCGAAATAATTTTAGTACAAAATTAAAGATAATTAAATTTGCTATAAATTTGAGCTTATATGATTTTTTCGTAGGACCAAACGTTTCTGAGCTACGAGGTCGCTAAAAACCGGGGTTTTCAATTTTGACCTCTAAAGGACAGAAGACGTCATCTAATCAAAAAAGTGGACTTAATAAAAGTTGTAGAGAATTTAATTACCTTTAAGAACCAACCATAAAAAAATTAAAGGTCAAAGGTCGCGGGTGGGGGTAAATTTCAAAAAAAAAAATTTTTCACTCAAAACTGACTTTTCTGAAATCTGACTTTTATTTTCATAAGAAAAACTCGAAAATCCCGCTTTTTTGTCACCTCGTAGCTCAGAAACGTTTGGTCCTACAAAAAATCTTAGTAAATAAAATTTGTAGCAAATTTTATAAACCTTAATTTTGTTTTTATTCATTTTTTTGAAATTTTAATTTTTGAATGAAATGTTTTGAAATTTACCCCCACCCCCGACTTTTGACCGTTAATTATTTTTAGGGATGGTTCTTAAAGGTAATTATATTCTCTACAACTTTTATTAAGAACACTTTTTTGATTAGATGACGCCTTCTGTCCTTTAGAGGTCAAAATAGAAAACCCCGGTTTTTTGCGACCTCGTAGCTCCGATACTTTTGGTCCTACAAAAAATCGTATTAGCTCAAAATTATATGAAATTTAATTATCTTTAATTTTGTACTAAGAATTATTTCGCCTACGACGTACGGTTTTCGAGATATTAGGAAAAAAACGAAAAAAATCGCATTACTCTAGCGTCCAAAGCGCACGGGTTTCGGTTATGGGCTTTTTAGTAGTTAAGGGACCAACCCCTACACATTTCCGTAGAGAAACAAAATACCTTATTTTTTTCCACCCCCAGGATTAGTTTGAATGGACTAAAAAGAAAGCAACGTGGGCAGGTTCCAGAACATCCCCTTGACTAATTTCGCTTTGCCCCAAATTCTCAAATAAACGTCAAAACCAAAACGTTTCATCAGAAAAACGTCGTTTAACTTAAATTGAAAATTAATCTTTATCGTTTTCCACATAACATATTTCAATGTTGGTCAGTTTATACTGAAAAGAGGGTGGGAAGGGCCGTTACTAATTTAATCAATAGGATAATACATTATAGTTGAAGTTTCCAATATTAGGTTCAATTTGTCAATGACCGTTTCAGGCAATGACAGGGGAAACGGCCTCCTATTTATATGGACATGGTTTTGAGGGAAAGAGGTGGAAGGGCCGCGCGATTTCTAAGCGTCAGTTTAGTTCAACATTTTCAAACTGACACCTACCAAAGGGCAACTTTCGAGGGTTAAATGTTTTCAACTTGTCCTTCCAAATTAAGCATTCATTTTGAAGCCTTATCCTACCTATATTAACAGTTTCTATTAACTATACGACTATTTTAATAACTATCATGATGGATGTTGTTTTAGCCTTTTATCCATTAATAATGCATACATCAAAATTTCCTACTATTCTGTCAATTCCGACTCTTCTAATAGATCGATCGTCTAGCCACATAGAAAAATTACATCAAATCGAAATCTAATTTATTCAAAAAACAAGTCGCAATTAAGCTATTAAAGTTATTATTGTTAAAAAGTGATATCGAGATCTTCTACCCTGAAAGGACCGGATATGTTTTTTTGCGCTATACAACAGAACCCGAAAATTAATGTTTTGTAATGAATTCAGCAATTAGAACGATGATATCTTCAAGATATATCAAAGCATGTGTTGTTTGATTGCTGGGTAGAAAAAAAAGTTTTTATTTGTTTCTAGATTACGTGTCAAAAATACAAACAGAAATAATCTTTTTGGATTACATATAACGAAAGAGGAAAATGGCTTCCTTTTCAAAAATTAAATCATTTAAAAACTCCCATTACAATGAGTCATTGTAGTCCAAACTAAGCCTGGGGGTGGAAAAATAAGGTATGTATTTTGTTTCTCGGAAATTTGTAGGGGTTGGTCCCCTGATTAACCACAAAAAAGTACATAACCGCTTTGGACGCTAGAGCGTTTTTAATGCGATTTTTTTAAATTCTATTAAATATTTATGTCAAAATTACGTCCTTGAATAATCAAAAGACCAAAAAAATAAAATAATTCTAAAAAAATTATATAACAATCGCTGAGCTTATCTCAAAGATAAATTGATTACAATATTTCAAACAAAAATATCCTCAGTGTTTTCTTAAATTGATATGATTAGATAAAATGCTTCATTATTTAACAAGAATACTTACGACGACGACATCCGCGATTTTTTTCCATTGCTCTTTGGTCGGGTCACAGCCTGTCGGATTGTGGGCACAAGCATGAAGAATTATCACAGAATCGGGATCCGCATTTGACAAATCCTCAATCAAACCTGAAAAAAAATTGGAAATAAAATAAAAAAAAAAATTTTTGAAAACAAGATTACCATTAAAATCGATTCCACGAGTTTTAGGATCCCAGTAGCGGTAATCGCGGCATTTTTTGAATCCAGCGTTGAAAAAAACCAATCTGTGATTTTCTATTTGAAAAAAATTAATAAAATAGTTTAAATTTGAAAATATTTTACCCCAAGTGGGTGCCGAGACATAAAAAGTGTCACATTTGAGAATCCGACAAAGAAACTCAGCTCCGACTCTAAGGGCTCCAGTTCCACTCAAAGTTTGAACCCCGATCGCTCTGTTTTCCAAAATCGCTTCCGAATCGTCGCCTAGCAGAAGTGCGGTCGCCGCTTTACAAAACTGATCGAGCCCCAAAACGGGAAGATACTCATGATTCAAAAAGTCATCTTTTGCCATTGAAAGTTCCGTTTCTTTAACACACGGAAGAACCCACGGCTTCGCATCCGCCGTCCTGTAAACTAAAAAAAAAAAAAATTAAACTTTCAAACTTTACAATCATAAATACCTCCAATGGATAAATTTACTTTATAATCAAAAGAATCATATTCGAATGCTTTGACTAAAGCAAAGACTTCAATAGGATGAGCACAAAGCAATTTAGAAGCAATCGATATCATTTTAAAACCGTCAAGTTTTAAAAAAATATGATTTATAAATTTTATTTCTCATTCATTTAGTTGTGTTTCTGGTTTGAGCATACTTGGTCCTAAAATTCTTGTTTTTTAAAACCTCAGATAAACCAAAGGTAGAAAAAGGAGATTTCAAAATGACCCTAACTCAAAGAAAACTGATTTTTGCAATAGAAATGTATGATGGGTAGGGCTCGATTTTTTGTAGTAGAAACTCATGATCGTCACAGTGAAAATTCAGACTTGTTGCAGCCAAAATGCATGATTGTTTCATTCAAAATGGATGATTTTTGCAGCCGAAATGTATTATGCAAATCATTTAAATTCATAACTGGAGAAACTCCTTGTAATATGAAAATGTAATGGGAAAAATGGACGGAGCCATTAATATGGAAATACATGATGGGTAGATCCTAGGTACTGCAGAACGATGCATAATGGGCCTTTGATCCTCCAATTACATTTGGAGTAGCATAGTTGCCATAGGCAACGACTTAGGACTCAACAATGGATTACTTTTTTTGTTTTATTCATTGAATGATAACTGAGGTTTTAAAAGACATTTTATTTCTTAGAAAATTCATAAATGGGTCGTTCTAGA
Organism: Orius laevigatus; assembly: GCA_018703685.1. Lineage (NCBI taxonomy): Eukaryota > Metazoa > Arthropoda > Insecta > Hemiptera > Anthocoridae > Orius > Orius laevigatus. The sequence goes on from JAGWEN010000169.1 coordinate 23,302, forward strand.
AGTCTTGAGAATTCAGCTTCACTGCAGAAAATTTACCTCCGATTCCGCCGTTGACTTTCTTCGGGTGTTCGTCATCTTCGAAGAGTTTGTTGAGTTTAAAGGCTTCGATCGGCGGCGCCTGTTCCACTTGACGGAATCTGCTCATGTTTTAGGTCGGCGAGTTCCAATTCTCAACTGAGACTGGCGGAATTTCCACTTGACGGAGTTTGACATTGAAATGTAATTAAATTGAAACCTTCGGCAGCCATGTGGAGGACATCAGGTTGACCAAAAGGGGGGAAAAATTGTCCCACAGAAAGGATATCTCTCCGATATCTCTTTTCAGTTCTCAAAATTCAAATCTTACTCAAAGACAATGAAGTACTATCAGTGTCTTTGATCTTACCGTCGACGTTAGGTTGGCACTGAACTGACTGCTAATGTGCTGAACCCTAGTGGAGCATTATATGAATTACATTTGGAAATGGCAGTAAGGGAGCAACCAGGACGATTCCTTGGGTTACAAAAATATCCAAATAACCGTAATATAAATCAATTTAATAATGGCCGAGGATACAAACTGCAGTCGAGCAGGAGTTAAGAAAATTTATATCTTTGCAAAACTGATTTGTCAGTGAGAACATCATAAAGTTCGTTGTCTTTTTCGGTGTCTGGGACGTACTCTAAGATTAAGGAATCACCGTCGATTATTATGCCGGAGTCCATAAAGGTGGCGATTGGCTCAGAAAGTGGGCCGGAGATGGGCTTCCCTTCCAGATCGAAGAGCTTCAATTTGGGCTCGCCAGGGGTGTCGTAGCCTTCTTTGACTTTGAACTTTTTGGCGAAACTGTCGATACATTTACCCAAAGTCCACGTTTTGGAGACGAAAAGATTTCGATGCTGGCTCGTTTCTTTTCCGAGAAGAGGAGGCGCGACTGAAAAATAAATTCGATCTTTGGTCAACACGTGGTTGTCGCCAACTGCTGTCGATTTGATTTTCATCAGTTTAATTTTGTTTGCCAACGCTCGATTTTTCGCAGTCCGAAGACGCTCTTCAACCTAGAAAATTGTTTAAACATAAATACTTTAATGTTTTTTTTTAAACCATTTTGTCCGTTTCTGCTTTGGCTTTTTTGAACTGCTCTTTGGGAAGGCGGACTTTGTCGCGTTTTTCCTGCGATGGTGTCTTGTCGAGGCAGCCATGATGGCGATGAGAAAGGCAGAAATGTTGGCGACAAACGACACATGGCATCTCGACAACATCTTTTGCTTTACATCCTTCATGACTACAATTATGCTTCGGTATCGACTCCAACAACTACAATTCAAATTAAATGATTAATGATTAGTGATTACTGATTAGGAACTCCTTCCCTAGGTGCTGTACCCAGCAGTTTTTCCCTTCAATCTTCATAATACCCACAAACGTACTTTCTCATCCGTGACTACATTATCAGGCCTCTTCGCACATCCGTGAGAATCCGGAGCTGCATGATCTTTACAAAACGTCTGCTGACAATGAGCACAAGGGACCGGCAAAAAATCTAAAAGGCGACAATTCTCAACCGCGCAACGTTCCCCAGCGCTTGGAAACTCCATCAAGACGTATTTATTTTAAATTTTAAACATTAAAACAACGTGATCGCAGGTTATAATCAAATTATTTGATAACTGTTATCTCAGAGTTGCTTTACAAAAACCTTCTTCAACTGTTTACACAACAAATGTCCATTTTTGCGCTTATTTTCAATGGATTTTACCGAAGCTAAAGTATATCACAATGATCCAATTAAACTGCATAGTTATTTAAATAAAAATGTCAAAATATTGACTTTAGGGAATGAAGTTTTCCAAGGAAATGTATACACTATTGATCCTGTTTCTGAAAGGTACAAATTTAGTCGAATTTAGGAGGGATAATTCTTCTTTTCCAGTGTGATTTTGGTGAATAAAAATGAAGAAAAGACGTCGTTGGATCTCGTTTTTGGTCATGCGGTGAAATCGATGGACGTGATAAGCGAAGGAGAAGCGACAGAATTGTTTGAAAGCGAGAATGTTCAAATGGACCCGGAGGCGAAAAAACGAGTCAAAAGTTGGCTTGAGAAAAATTTGGTTCCAGTGGAAGAAGACGGTGATGTCCTCAGATGCTGTTCGATTTTAACCATCGACCCTCCATATTCGCCTCAGTCTTGCCTTTGCCCCAACGAAATTGTATTAAATAGAATCCAAGAACTCATTTCTAATATGCCTCCATAAAATAATTAAAAAAAGTTAAACGAGAATTAAATTTTTTTATTTAAACCCTGAGCAGAACAGCACTTATCCACCTGATGACTCCAAACTGTTCCAATTTTGCTATTAGTGTCAAATTATTGCCAACTCTGTTATTGGTCAAGACTAAAGGCCTTCTGATTGGTCAGTACAAGCTAAGATAGAAGATTTTATCTTCATTCCACTCTAGTGGCTTGATTGTGTTCAAGGATTCTCATTGGTCAAGAGAATTTCCTAACCACGTATATTCTAGCACTCTGGTTGGTCAGGAGGATTGGCATAACTGTTCTAAGTCTCTGATTGGTCAGATTTATTTTTCTCTTTGAAACAAAAGTTACAAACAAAAAATAACTTTAATTAAACCTTATTTTTTCTGAATTTTGGTATTCACATAATCTTGAACTTTTTGGAGGAAATCTGAGATTTTGATTTGCCAGACGGGCAGCTTGACGTTGAGTTTGTTTAAATTCTCGACAACTTCCGCGCTGTTCGCTTTGGGTAGTTTATGAGTGGGCGGGCACACTCGAGTCACCTTCTCAACGTTCGACGCTTTACTTTCGGCCTCTTTTGCAACATTCGTTTCGTTTTTTTCTGAATTCAAGAGAACCTCCTTTAACTCGCATACGTCAGGTGGTGGCGGCTCGGATTTATCAACGGAATCTGCGATTTTGGCGCTAATTTTCGGGATGGCTTCTTTCAAAGCCGCCGCTTCCGAAACGGCGACTTTTGTCGACGAAAACGCCTAAAATAATGTTAATAACAATAAGATTTGTTCCAACTTACTTTTAACACTGATGAAAGCATTAGAAATTTTTATACTTCAATTTTAACACAAAGCCTTTAATTTTCATATGGTTTTAATTTAACCATTTGATTTATTAATTTAGGTTGTGAATTTGTAGTTTTAGTTTTAAATTTAAACTTAATTTTTAAAAAAATTTATTTTCATTAATGCATTTTTTTTATTTTAGAGGTAAAGTCCTTTCGGTGAAGATTTCACCAAATTGTCGCCTTCAGCCGAAAAAGTCGAGAAGGAAACGTTTCACTTCGGAACCGGTCGACCAGCAGAAAATCGAAGTAATGAAACTCGAAAAGATTCTCGCATTCGCTAGGGAGCCGAAGGTCCTTACAAGGCCCGACAATTTGGACGATCCCCCAGCAGACGAAGACGAAGGGAGGAAATTTTGAAAAATAAATTTTTTTAGTCTTGACTTTATCAAAAAAATAACAAATTTATTTAACTTTACATTAATATGTACATTTTCAACATGAGACACCAAAAACTGGAACCCAAAATCATTCGCGATTTTTGAAATGAGGTTCTCTTTTTGTACAAATCCTATATTATAATCTAAATAGACGAACATGGACCGATTTAAAATTTTGACTTCATAAAATTGAAGAAACAGAGTGAATTTTGACAACAAATATCGAAAAATGAAAGAAATTTAAAAATCGCTGTCAATGGATGAGTCTGTTTCTCTTTTTAAAGATGATTGATACGAATTACATTTGAGGACTACGCTTTTAAGCTGAGTCCCAAACCGAGGACTATCGTCGTCGGAGCTCGAATAAGAGATTCTTCTTTTGATCGCGATTGTCGATAAGTTTTCTTTGTCGTTTTTTCTCGATTTTTTCGGTTTATCTTTGTAGCTTTTTCGTTCACGTCGTCGTGGCGATGGGCTTCGGGTACGCTTCGACTTTCGTTTACGCTTTTTCGAACTGCGAGACCGTTTGGAGCGTCTTGGCGATGAATCTTCAGACGAAGACGACGAGACCGATGGCGTGGAGAGCGATGAGACCGAGGATGATGAAGAAAGCACAATCAAAGGAATGTGAGGCTCACTGCAAATAAAAATTCAATTTTAACAATTGTAAAACAAAACAGTCCTCTGACAAACAATAGCAAGTTATCGCTAATATTTTAGAACTTAAAGTTAAAATCTTACAGTTGAAATGAGGTTGAAGGTTGAGGATTCGCATAGAGATCTTCTGAGCCAGCAATACTCGATGTTGTGTTAACTGTACTAGCTGCGACTTCTGATGAACCATCATCACTATCATCTAGTGTAATGACCTAAAAACTAACTTTAGGAATGTTTATTTTTTGCGAATGAACTGACCTCAATAGGTTTCGGCGGAGGAGGTTCAATTATCTGGACGCTATCATCACTATCGGTATCACTCAGCATCTCCAAGGTTTCTTCTCCCTCAGAACTGCTTTCAGTATCTGACACTACAACGACCTCCGGAGTAGAAGTCATGGTCTGAGCTCTCCTGGAGCGCAAACGCTCCACCAACTACAAAAAGAGAACAATCTTAACCAATCAAAAAACTTGAAATTACCAAATCCTCAGTATATTGGCGCAATGTTTGAGAATTTCCTAAAGAGGAAGCCTTTGATAGCTGTTGCTTATACGAAGCTCATTCATAGACGCGTATTCAGCATTAAAATCATAAATTTGCATGTCGTGTCTGGCTCTGGAGAGATAGCATAATTGTAAAAATTCGTGCAAAAAATGGTCAGTCCTTGGCCCGATATAGTTCAACATGTGATTTCGGAATGTTCTGAAGACACATCATAAAAGAAGAAATCACCATTATAGTAACTTACGAGCTAGTTATCGGATGTGCAACTATTAATTCCATTATTTCACTAACTATCGTATGAATATTCATGCTAACATCAAGGAGTACGCTTAATTCCCGAGTAAGCCATGGCCCCAGTCGATGTATTTGGGCTTCATTGTTCCTAAAATATAAAAATTAATAAAACAGTTAAGAGATAATAAATGGAAAACCTGAAAAACTCGGGAGAACATTCTCTTTGTCTATTGGTGCGATGCGATCGAACCCAAAGCCCTTCGTGATATATTGCCCTCCTGAAAGAGGTGGATGATGGTAACACAGCATAAGATGGAAGGATGGGGGCTCTCCAAGAATTAATATGCCTCCCGGTGGCCTTCTTATCCTTATATTTCTGTAAAACAATGGATTAAAACGTACTGCCATAACTTCTACAATTTTTGAGCAATTTTATCAATATTTATGCCGTTAAAAAACTCTTTTAAGTAGCTTTCTAACGGTATAAAAATCGCTAAAATCGGTCTAAAATTGTGGAAGTTATAGGCATTTTAAGTTTCAAGGATAAAATGGCAACTTACGCTCTGGGCAAGTTGGTCTGATCTGCGATCAAGTTCCACAGTCCTGGAGGGGTGATACGAGAAAGTGGGTCGACTCTATGCTCGTCAAATTCGTTGATCGAGCGGATATTGTGGATTATAGTCGTAAAGCGTTGTTTGCAGAGGGGGCATTCCGCTTTAACCTATTTTCGGATTAAATTTGAAGAAAAGCGACTTTTTTTTTACCTTTGCCCATTCCTTGAGGCAATCGAAGCAAAAAGGATGAAGACACGAATCGGTAAATGATTTGTTTTCTCTCAGTTCATCGAGGCAAATCGGGCAAGGTGGGTCGGGCGATGAAGGTCGCTCGATTTCCTCCTCCTTCATCGCAGTATTCACATCTGCGACTTGAGAGGTGCTCATTATGACGGAGCTGAAACAAATCAATCAGTTCAGATAAACCCTGCATATTTAAAGTCGCTAATAGCCCTTAAATAAACTCATCAGTTGTAAACCAAACTGCGGACATATTTGATCAATGAAAAGGGGCAAACACAAGAACAAATGAAAACTTTTCAACACCCAATGTTGAACAGTCCTAACTTTCTTCCAACCTCATGCCTTTTGGTCAACTCTGCCATGGTCCCATTAATAAATTTTAATGCAGAATAGTATTAAATGTTTTAAAAATTTTGCTCTCATTCTTATGTTAGGACATAGCGTTTTTCAAGTTTGAGGACCAATCAATCGATAAAAAAATAAACAAAGCAAAAAGCAGAGAAAAATAAATAAATTCTTGTTTGATTCTTATAATTTCTTGTCATCAAAATTTACCATCAATGCTATTTCCTGCTCAAAACAAAGGAATTTGGGAAATGGCGAGGCCTAACTTTCTGAACCAAAATAAGGGGTTTAGTACTTGAAATTAAACTTTTTGAGGAATCTTAAATCATGGAGAGAAAGACTGAAAACTAAACAAAAAGAAATTTCATGAGCCAACTCACCGATCGAAATTCTTTCAGATTTTCAATATGTATTCAATACATTGTTTTTAAAAACTGAAATGAAAAAAAAAAAACTTTAACAACATAAACCGACGGGGCCAAAAGAAAAGCGAACTCTGAACGAACTGTACGAACTAAGAAAAGACAAAATCCGGATGAATTTTCGGAAAACTCTGGCGGACGCAGACGGCGTGAATCACCGAAAGAGGGGATAGCGTGGATGACGATGACATCATCACAGAACATCACTCAGGAAAAAGTAAAACCTGAGAACAACCGGTTGTGGGCTTCCTTTCTGTGTTCCTTTCACACTCCACAGAATTAGAGAACACAAAATACTACTACCTACATACATACTCTGTGATACATACTACATAGTTACATACTACTAGGTACATAGTTCGTCCTTCTCTGTGCATCCATTTTCGTCTTCTCTGTGATATTATCTGTGGTGCTGTGGTCATAACCGGTTTTACCGGAATTTTTTTTTGTTTTACTAATTATTAGAAATACTGTCTATCTACTGTGTATTGTGTTAGTTTATAAAGTAAGTTAAAAAAGTGCTGAATCACTTTAATCAACACTCATCCTCCTATATAAGCATACCGTCTTCTAATTTTCCTTCCAGTTTCCAGAAAGGCAGAAAGATGGTGAAGTACAAGTTGACTTATTTTCCCATTCAAGGCCTTGGTGAGCCGATCAGGATGTTGTTGTTACTTCTTACACCAGGACTTCGAAGATGTCAGATTGGATATTAAAGACTGGAGTTCTATCAAATCATGTAAGTTTTGCAGTTAATGAATTTGCTGTATAACACGATTTTTTTTTTCTTTTCTCCAGCGTTTCCATTTGGAAAAGTGCCTTTATTAGAAATAGACGGTGTGTAAAAACTTCATCAGTCTAATGCCATTTGCCGTTATTTGGCAAAGCAGCAAAGTTGGCTGGAGACAACGACTGGGAAGCTCTTCAGATCGATATGGTCGTTGATACTCTCCATGACTTCCGAAGTGGTAAGCATTGGTAACTTTCAAAAAAGGTCAATAATATTTTGATATAAGCTATCCTGGGTATTACTATGATAAGAGTGAAGAGAAAAGCCACAAAGAAAAGAGGTTTTAAGCGAGTCTGCTCCTCTTTATTTGGGGAAATTCGACGAAATGGCAAAAAACAACGGCTACCTTGCGAATGGAAAAGTAAACCTTGAATCTTAATTTTTCAGACTAAAAAAAACTTTTTTTAGCTTTCATGGGGAGACATTTTTTTTGTCGCAGTCTCCGACTATTTATGCTATATGTTGGAGTATAACATTTGTAGAGTTTTTGAGTTAGTAAAGCTTAATTATTTAAGTTACTTATTTCTACTTTTAAGTTTTTTATATATATTTATATCAACTGATGATTTTTTATTATTGAAAAGACACCTGTCTTTTCGCTACCGCTACATCATCTCCCTCCTCGAAAATCGCAGCGATGTCGGAAGTCTGGACGATGTAAGCGGGTTTCAATCGATCTCTTGACACTGTAGTGCGTCTGCCATCGATGTCTATCACGAACGTCTTACGCCCATTCGAAAGTACTTTATGTGGACCTGAGTATGATGCATCTAGTGGTCCTCTAATTCTGTCGACTCTTAAAAATACGTGTTTGCAATCATCTAAATTTTTGTTCTTGTATTGGAATGGACTTGAATGCCAAGATGTCGTAGTTGGAAGCATCTCGTGGCATTTCTTACGTAGACTATCGAGAATTGCGTCTTGACTTTTAGGCGAATTGTTTTCATTAAAAAATTGTCCAGGTAATCGTAATGTTGTACCATAAACAAGTTCGGTCGGAGTTGTTTGTAAATCTTCTTTGAATGCTGATCGTAAACCCAAAAGAACCAAAGGTAGATGTATTAACCAGTCTGATTTTTGATGTGACACTTTGCAACGTAGGGCTGATTTCAGAGTTCTATGCGCTCGTTCGATTATTCCGTTCGATTGTGGATGGTACGGCGAAGTAACTCTATGGTCTGAACCAAGAAATTTTACGAACTGTTTGAAATGTGAGCTTAAGAAACTTCGTCCTTGATCTGTAACGATTATATTCGGTACGCCAAAACGAGAAATCCATCCATTTAACAAAGCTGTTGTGATTTCTTCTGCTGTCTGATTCGGCATGGGTACTGCTTCAATCCATCGGGTGAAACGATCGATACAGGTCAACAGGTATCTATGACCTTTTGAATCTGGTAATGGACCAACTACGTCTATGTGGATGTGAGAAAACCTTTCGCTGGTCGGCGAAAATCTTTGAAGTGGCGACTTCTCATGTCTTGAGATTTTTGAACGTTGGCATGCCGAGCACTCTCGAACAAATTGCCTAACGTTTTTTCGCATCCCAGGCCACACATAAGTTTGTGAGATGAGATATACGGAAGTTCGAGCGCCAGGATGAGAAAGTTCGTGGATCTGGTTAAAAATTTTGCGACGTAGCGATATTGGAATGTAAGTGCGAAGTGGTGGATCTTTTTCGCAATACAATTCCATTCCATCGGTCTTGATACGTTTCAAAGCTAAAGATGTCTTCTTCTTACCAGAAAGTATATCTTTTAGTTCAGAGTCGGATTTCTGTTCGTCTGCGATAAGCTTTTTCAACGGAGTGACGGTAGCGATTTCGTCGATACGTGATAAAGCATCCGCAGGTTCATTGTCGATTCCTTTGACGTAATTAATGTCAGTTGAAAATTGACTTATGTACGATATCTGACGAATTTGTCGAGGTGATAAACGGTCGATCGGTCGAGTGAACATATTCAGCAGAGGACGATGGTCAGTGTGTATTGAAAAATTACGACCTTCCAATAAATACCTAAAATATCTTATCGCAGAATATATACCTAGGAGTTCTCGATCATATGTCGAGTATCTCTTTTCGGTTGGAGTTAATTTTTTCGAGAAGAACGCCAGTGGTCGGACCGACTTTTCATTTCCTTGTGAAAGAGTCGCCCTAGTGCGACGTCTGAAGCGTCCGTCATAAGTATAAGATTGTCTGACGATGATGGATATTGTAATATGGTACCTTCTTTCAATAGTTCTTTGCACCGATCGAACGCAGTAACCATCTCCTCAGTCCACTGTATGTTTTCGTTGTTTCGACGGGTTGCCGGATGGTGAAGAGGAGATTGTACTTCTGCAGCTTTAGGGATAAATATATGATAGAAATTTATCATCCCTAGAAACCTTCGTAATTGACCATACGTTTTTGGTTGCGGAAAATCAATGATTGCTTGAACTTTTTTTGGTAAAGGTTTCATACCTTCAGGCGTTATGCTATGTCCTAAGAATGCAACATTCTTGGAAAGGAAAACGCTTTTGGAATAGTTTACCGTAAGTCCTGCATCTCGTAGTTTCTGAAAAACGATGTCGATATGTTGAAGATGTTCTTTTTCGTCTTTAGAAGCGATCAAAACGTCGTCTATATAAACGAAAACAAAATCGAGATCTTGTAGAATTGAATTGACGAATCGTTGGAACGTTTGAGCGGCGTTTCGTAGTCCGAACGGCATCCTTAAGAACTCAAAAAGGCCAAACGGTGTTATAACCGCGGTTTTTGGTACGTCTTCGGGATGAACGGGGACCTGTAGGTATGCCTTTGTAAGATCGATCGTCGAAAAAATGTTCTTGCCATGTAATATTAAACTGGCATCTCTGATATTAGGCAACGGATACCTGTCTGGAGTTGTACGGGCGTTCAGTTGACGATAGTCGCCACAAGGTCTCCAGTCTCCTGTTTTCTTCGGGACCATATGTAAGGCGCTAGCCCAAGGGCTTTTCGAAGGCCTGCATATGCCCTGATTTACCATGAAATCGAATTCAGCTTTCGCGATTTTGTATTTCTCGGGATCCAATCGACGTACTTTTGCGATGCATGGTGGACCAGTGGTCTCTATGTGATGTGTGACGTCGAAATTGGAATTCGGTTTTATAGTCGATAGTTGTTCCGAACCAATTAATTTATAACGCGTAAGAAGTTCTTTGATTCGTGGATCACTCGTGGTGTCGATAGCGTTGATAGTGGTGTGTGGCTCATTATCTAGTTTTCCCGGACGGTAAATCGAAGTGATAGAGTCTAGGATTCTTTTATGTTTAATGTCCAACAACAATCCATATTTGTTAAGAAAATCTGCTCCGATTATAGGTCGTTTTACATCGGCGACAATAAATGCAAAAGGAAATACTCTACGTAAACCGATATCCAACAGAAGATAACGCTGGCCGTAAGTTTTTATGGTCGAACCATTCGCAGCGTATAGTAACTTGTCTTCTGGTTTCATTTGTTGGTTCGGAGATCTTGGTAACAACGAGACGTCGGCTCCTGTATCAACAAGGAACGCGAGTCCGGACCTTTTATCCGTAACTACCAAGCGACTGTTGACGACACCCTCTGCTACAGTCTTCACTGAGGGCAGGGACCGTTTCCCGGAAACGTTTTACCCCAATAACGACACGGCATTTTGCAGGTCGTTGATTTGGCTCCATACTTTCTATGCGGGAAACAAATATCATCGTCGGTGGAAGTATGGTTAGAAAACGAGTTTCGGCGAGGTGACTTGGGTCGGGAATCATTTCGATTTTTATCTCGACTTCGAGAGTTATTCTCCAATACGGACAATCTAGATTCGAAATTATCTAAGCGAGATTCTAGACTCGTGCGTAATGACGACACGGATTGTAGAAGGTCATCGAGTGTAGTAGCATTTGATCGCGAATTCGATCCACCGGAAGATACACGATTCACATGTGAGTCTATCGGAAAAGTGTATGATCCGCTCGGATCACTTTGTAAATCTGCAAGAAATTGGTCCGCCTTATGACCAAGTTCGTGTAGATCTGTTATGTGGTCTACCGCGCGTAGGAGAGCTTTAATCTTACCAGGTAGTTTGGAAAGCCATACAGTTTTGATTACATCTCGGCTGACGTTTGCATTGGCCAAAGATAGTATTTCTTGTAGTAGTTCGGAAGGACGACGTCCGTCGAGGTTTAACTGACCTAATAGGCGTTCGAGTTTCTGCTCTTCATCTTCTCCAAAACGTTTGAGGAGAGCAGCTTTTAAGGTATCGTAAGTTCGAGTTGTTGGGTCCGAAATTATGTCGTTGACGCGGCGTTGAACACGGCCATCAAGAGAGGTTAATAGATGGCAATACTTTGTCTGCGGGCTAGTGATGCGACTCACAGAAAAGTATGCCTCTAAAACGTTAAACCAAGCTGCGGGGTTTTCTTCCCAAAAAGGGGAAACCTTAACAGATACGGGGGCTACTTCGATGTTGTCCGAAGTTTGAGATGAGGTCTGAGAACCCAATTCAGGCATACTTGCGCGTTTTTCTTTTCTTCGGGGTCACCAGTGTAGAGTTTTTGAGTTAGTAAAGCTTAATTATTTAAGTTACTTATTTCTACTTTTTAAGTTTTTTATATATATTTATATCAACTGATGATTTTTTATTATTGAAAAGACACCTGTCTTTTCGCTACCGCTACAGATCTATAGGCCAGGTATAGATGGATCTATGGGCCAGGTATAGATGGATCTATGGGCCAGGTATAGATGGATCTATGTGCCGGGAATAGATGGATCTATGGGCCAGGTATAGATTGATATTTGGGCCAGGTATAGATGGATCTATGGGCCAGGTATAGATGGATCTATGGGCTTGGTATAGATGGATCTATGGGCCAGGTATAGATGGATCAATAGGCCAGGTATAGATGGATCTATAGGCCAGGTATAGATGGATCTATAGGCCAGGTATAGATTGATCTATAGGCCAGGTATGGATGGATCTATAGGCCAGGTATCGATGGATCTATAGGCCAGGTATGGATGGATCTATAGGCCAGGTATGGATGGATCTATAGGCCAGGTATCGATGGATCTATAGGCCAGGTATAGATGGATCTATAGGCCAGGTATAGATGGATCTATAGGCCAGGTATAGATGGATCTATAGGCCAGGTATAGATGGATCTATAGGCCAGGTATAGATGGATCTATAGGCCAGGTATAGATGGATCTATAGGCCAGGTATAGATGGATCTATAGGCCAGGTATAGATGGATCTATAGGCCAGGTATAGATGGATCTATAGGCCAGGTATAGATGGATCTATAGGCCAGGTATAGATGGATCTATAGGCCAGGTATAGATGGATCTATAGGCCAGGTATAGATGGATCTATAGGCCAGGTATAGATGGATCTATAGGCCAGGTATAGATGGATCTATAGGCCAGGTATAGATGGATCTATAGGCCAGGTATAGATGGATCTATAGGCCAGGTATAGATGGATCTATAGGCCAGGTATAGATGGATCTATAGGCCAGGTATAGATGGATCTATAGGCCAGGTATAGATGGATCTATAGGCCAGGTATAGATGGATCTATAGGCCAGGTATAGATGGATCTATAGGCCAGGTATAGATGGATCTATAGGCCAGGTATAGATGGATCTATAGGCCAGGTATAGATGGATCTATAGGCCAGGTATAGATGGATCTATAGGCCAGGTATAGATGGATCTATAGGCCAGGTATAGATGGATCTATAGGCCAGGTATAGATGGATCTATAGGCCAGGTATAGATGGATCTATAGGCCAGGTATAGATGGATCTATAGGCCAGGTATAGATGGATCTATAGGCCAGGTATAGATGGATCTATAGGCCAGGTATAGATGGATCTATAGGCCAGGTATAGATGGATCTATAGGCCAGGTATAGATGGATCTATAGGCCAGGTATAGATGGATCTATAGGCCAGGTATAGATGGATCTATAGGCCAGGTATAGATGGATCTATAGGCCAGGTATAGATGGATCTATAGGCCAGGTATAGATGGATCTATAGGCCAGGTATAGATGGATCTATAGGCCAGGTATAGATGGATCTATAGGCCAGGTATAGATGGATCTATAGGCCAGGTATAGATGGATCTATAGGCCAGGTATAGATGGATCTATAGGCCAGGTATAGATGGATCTATAGGCCAGGTATAGATGGATCTATAGGCCAGGTATAGATGGATCTATAGGCCAGGTATAGATGGATCTATAGGCCAGGTATAGATGGATCTATAGGCCAGGTATAGATGGATCTATAGGCCAGGTATAGATGGATCTATAGGCCAGGTATAGATGGATCTATAGGCCAGGTATAGATGGATCTATAGGCCAGGTATAGATGGATCTATAGGCCAGGTATAGATGGATCTATAGGCCAGGTATAGATGGATCTATAGGCCAGGTATAGATGGATCTATAGGCCAGGTATAGATGGATCTATAGGCCAGGTATAGATGGATCTATAGGCCAGGTATAGATGGATCTATAGGCCAGGTATAGATGGATCTATAGGCCAGGTATAGATGGATCTATAGGCCAGGTATAGATGGATCTATAGGCCAGGTATAGATGGATCTATAGGCCAGGTATAGATGGATCTATAGGCCAGGTATAGATGGATCTATAGGCCAGGTATAGATGGATCTATAGGCCAGGTATAGATGGATCTATAGGCCAGGTATAGATGGATCTATAGGCCAGGTATAGATGGATCTATAGGCCAGGTATAGATGGATCTATAGGCCAGGTATAGATGGATCTATAGGCCAGGTATAGATGGATCTATAGGCCAGGTATAGATGGATCTATAGGCCAGGTATAGATGGATCTATAGGCCAGGTATAGATGGATCTATAGGCCAGGTATAGATGGATCTATAGGCCAGGTATAGATGGATCTATAGGCCAGGTATAGATGGATCTATAGGCCAGGTATAGATGGATCTATAGGCCAGGTATAGATGGATCTATAGGCCAGGTATAGATGGATCTATAGGCCAGGTATAGATGGATCTATAGGCCAGGTATAGATGGATCTATAGGCCAGGTATAGATGGATCTATAGGCCAGGTATAGATGGATCTATAGGCCAGGTATAGATGGATCTATAGGCCAGGTATAGATGGATCTATAGGCCAGGTATAGATGGATCTATAGGCCAGGTATAGATGGATCTATAGGCCAGGTATAGATGGATCTATAGGCCAGGTATAGATGGATCTATAGGCCAGGTATAGATGGATCTATAGGCCAGGTATAGATGGATCTATAGGCCAGGTATAGATGGATCTATAGGCCAGGTATAGATGGATCTATAGGCCAGGTATAGATGGATCTATAGGCCAGGTATAGATGGATCTATAGGCCAGGTATAGATGGATCTATAGGCCAGGTATAGATGGATCTATAGGCCAGGTATAGATGGATCTATAGGCCAGGTATAGATGGATCTATAGGCCAGGTATAGATGGATCTATAGGCCAGGTATAGATGGATCTATAGGCCAGGTATAGATGGATCTATAGGCCAGGTATAGATGGATCTATAGGCCAGGTATAGATGGATCTATAGGCCAGGTATAGATGGATCTATAGGCCAGGTATAGATGGATCTATAGGCCAGGTATAGATGGATCTATAGGCCAGGTATAGATGGATCTATAGGCCAGGTATAGATGGATCTATAGGCCAGGTATAGATGGATCTATAGGCCAGGTATAGATGGATCTATAGGCCAGGTATAGATGGATCTATAGGCCAGGTATAGATGGATCTATAGGCCAGGTATAGATGGATCTATAGGCCAGGTATAGATGGATCTATAGGCCAGGTATAGATGGATCTATAGGCCAGGTATAGATGGATCTATAGGCCAGGTATAGATGGATCTATAGGCCAGGTATAGATGGATCTATAGGCCAGGTATAGATGGATCTATAGGCCAGGTATAGATGGATCTATAGGCCAGGTATAGATGGATCTATAGGCCAGGTATAGATGGATCTATAGGCCAGGTATAGATGGATCTATAGGCCAGGTATAGATGGATCTATAGGCCAGGTATAGATGGATCTATAGGCCAGGTATAGATGGATCTATAGGCCAGGTATAGATGGATCTATAGGCCAGGTATAGATGGATCTATAGGCCAGGTATAGATGGATCTATAGGCCAGGTATAGATGGATCTATAGGCCAGGTATAGATGGATCTATAGGCCAGGTATAGATGGATCTATAGGCCAGGTATAGATGGATCTATAGGCCAGGTATAGATGGATCTATAGGCCAGGTATAGATGGATCTATAGGCCAGGTATAGATGGATCTATAGGCCAGGTATAGATGGATCTATAGGCCAGGTATAGATGGATCTATAGGCCAGGTATAGATGGATCTATAGGCCAGGTATAGATGGATCTATAGGCCAGGTATAGATGGATCTATAGGCCAGGTATAGATGGATCTATAGGCCAGGTATAGATGGATCTATAGGCCAGGTATAGATGGATCTATAGGCCAGGTATAGATGGATCTATAGGCCAGGTATAGATGGATCTATAGGCCAGGTATAGATGGATCTATAGGCCAGGTATAGATGGATCTATAGGCCAGGTATAGATGGATCTATAGGCCAGGTATAGATGGATCTATAGGCCAGGTATAGATGGATCTATAGGCCAGGTATAGATGGATCTATAGGCCAGGTATAGATGGATCTATAGG
Source organism: Orius laevigatus (assembly GCA_018703685.1). Lineage (NCBI taxonomy): Eukaryota > Metazoa > Arthropoda > Insecta > Hemiptera > Anthocoridae > Orius > Orius laevigatus. The sequence continues at coordinate 39,275 of JAGWEN010000169.1, forward strand.
CCAGGTATAGATGGATCTATAGGCCAGGTATAGATGGATCTATAGGCCAGGTATAGATGGATCTATAGGCCAGGTATAGATGGATCTATAGGCCAGGTATAGATGGATCTATAGGCCAGGTATAGATGGATCTATAGGCCAGGTATAGATGGATCTATAGGCCAGGTATAGATGGATCTATAGGCCAGGTATAGATGGATCTATAGGCCAGGTATAGATGGATCTATAGGCCAGGTATAGATGGATCTATAGGCCAGGTATAGATGGATCTATAGGCCAGGTATAGATGGATCTATAGGCCAGGTATAGATGGATCTATAGGCCAGGTATAGATGGATCTATAGGCCAGGTATAGATGGATCTATAGGCCAGGTATAGATGGATCTATAGGCCAGGTATAGATGGATCTATAGGCCAGGTATAGATGGATCTATAGGCCAGGTATAGATGGATCTATAGGCCAGGTATAGATGGATCTATAGGCCAGGTATAGATGGATCTATAGGCCAGGTATAGATGGATCTATAGGCCAGGTATAGATGGATCTATAGGCCAGGTATAGATGGATCTATAGGCCAGGTATAGATGGATCTATAGGCCAGGTATAGATGGATCTATAGGCCAGGTATAGATGGATCTATAGGCCAGGTATAGATGGATCTATAGGCCAGGTATAGATGGATCTATAGGCCAGGTATAGATGGATCTATAGGCCAGGTATAGATGGATCTATAGGCCAGGTATAGATGGATCTATAGGCCAGGTATAGATGGATCTATAGGCCAGGTATAGATGGATCTATAGGCCAGGTATAGATGGATCTATAGGCCAGGTATAGATGGATCTATAGGCCAGGTATAGATGGATCTATAGGCCAGGTATAGATGGATCTATAGGCCAGGTATAGATGGATCTATAGGCCAGGTATAGATGGATCTATAGGCCAGGTATAGATGGATCTATAGGCCAGGTATAGATGGATCTATAGGCCAGGTATAGATGGATCTATAGGCCAGGTATAGATGGATCTATAGGCCAGGTATAGATGGATCTATAGGCCAGGTATAGATGGATCTATAGGCCAGGTATAGATGGATCTATAGGCCAGGTATAGATGGATCTATAGGCCAGGTATAGATGGATCTATAGGCCAGGTATAGATGGATCTATAGGCCAGGTATAGATGGATCTATAGGCCAGGTATAGATGGATCTATAGGCCAGGTATAGATGGATCTATAGGCCAGGTATAGATGGATCTATAGGCCAGGTATAGATGGATCTATAGGCCAGGTATAGATGGATCTATAGGCCAGGTATAGATGGATCTATAGGCCAGGTATAGATGGATCTATAGGCCAGGTATAGATGGATCTATAGGCCAGGTATAGATGGATCTATAGGCCAGGTATAGATGGATCTATAGGCCAGGTATAGATGGATCTATAGGCCAGGTATAGATGGATCTATAGGCCAGGTATAGATGGATCTATAGGCCAGGTATAGATGGATCTATAGGCCAGGTATAGATGGATCTATAGGCCAGGTATAGATGGATCTATAGGCCAGGTATAGATGGATCTATAGGCCAGGTATAGATGGATCTATAGGCCAGGTATAGATGGATCTATAGGCCAGGTATAGATGGATCTATAGGCCAGGTATAGATGGATCTATAGGCCAGGTATAGATGGATCTATAGGCCAGGTATAGATGGATCTATAGGCCAGGTATAGATGGATCTATAGGCCAGGTATAGATGGATCTATAGGCCAGGTATAGATGGATCTATAGGCCAGGTATAGATGGATCTATAGGCCAGGTATAGATGGATCTATAGGCCAGGTATAGATGGATCTATAGGCCAGGTATAGATGGATCTATAGGCCAGGTATAGATGGATCTATAGGCCAGGTATAGATGGATCTATAGGCCAGGTATAGATGGATCTATAGGCCAGGTATAGATGGATCTATAGGCCAGGTATAGATGGATCTATAGGCCAGGTATAGATGGATCTATAGGCCAGGTATAGATGGATCTATAGGCCAGGTATAGATGGATCTATAGGCCAGGTATAGATGGATCTATAGGCCAGGTATAGATGGATCTATAGGCCAGGTATAGATGGATCTATAGGCCAGGTATAGATGGATCTATAGGCCAGGTATAGATGGATCTATAGGCCAGGTATAGATGGATCTATAGGCCAGGTATAGATGGATCTATAGGCCAGGTATAGATGGATCTATAGGCCAGGTATAGATGGATCTATAGGCCAGGTATAGATGGATCTATAGGCCAGGTATAGATGGATCTATAGGCCAGGTATAGATGGATCTATAGGCCAGGTATAGATGGATCTATAGGCCAGGTATAGATGGATCTATAGGCCAGGTATAGATGGATCTATAGGCCAGGTATAGATGGATCTATAGGCCAGGTATAGATGGATCTATAGGCCAGGTATAGATGGATCTATAGGCCAGGTATAGATGGATCTATAGGCCAGGTATAGATGGATCTATAGGCCAGGTATAGATGGATCTATAGGCCAGGTATAGATGGATCTATAGGCCAGGTATAGATGGATCTATAGGCCAGGTATAGATGGATCTATAGGCCAGGTATAGATGGATCTATAGGCCAGGTATAGATGGATCTATAGGCCAGGTATAGATGGATCTATAGGCCAGGTATAGATGGATCTATAGGCCAGGTATAGATGGATCTATAGGCCAGGTATAGATGGATCTATAGGCCAGGTATAGATGGATCTATAGGCCAGGTATAGATGGATCTATAGGCCAGGTATAGATGGATCTATAGGCCAGGTATAGATGGATCTATAGGCCAGGTATAGATGGATCTATAGGCCAGGTATAGATGGATCTATAGGCCAGGTATAGATGGATCTATAGGCCAGGTATAGATGGATCTATAGGCCAGGTATAGATGGATCTATAGGCCAGGTATAGATGGATCTATAGGCCAGGTATAGATGGATCTATAGGCCAGGTATAGATGGATCTATAGGCCAGGTATAGATGGATCTATAGGCCAGGTATAGATGGATCTATAGGCCAGGTATAGATGGATCTATAGGCCAGGTATAGATGGATCTATAGGCCAGGTATAGATGGATCTATAGGCCAGGTATAGATGGATCTATAGGCCAGGTATAGATGGATCTATAGGCCAGGTATAGATGGATCTATAGGCCAGGTATAGATGGATCTATAGGCCAGGTATAGATGGATCTATAGGCCAGGTATAGATGGATCTATAGGCCAGGTATAGATGGATCTATAGGCCAGGTATAGATGGATCTATAGGCCAGGTATAGATGGATCTATAGGCCAGGTATAGATGGATCTATAGGCCAGGTATAGATGGATCTATAGGCCAGGTATAGATGGATCTATAGGCCAGGTATAGATGGATCTATAGGCCAGGTATAGATGGATCTATAGGCCAGGTATAGATGGATCTATAGGCCAGGTATAGATGGATCTATAGGCCAGGTATAGATGGATCTATAGGCCAGGTATAGATGGATCTATAGGCCAGGTATAGATGGATCTATAGGCCAGGTATAGATGGATCTATAGGCCAGGTATAGATGGATCTATAGGCCAGGTATAGATGGATCTATAGGCCAGGTATAGATGGATCTATAGGCCAGGTATAGATGGATCTATAGGCCAGGTATAGATGGATCTATAGGCCAGGTATAGATGGATCTATAGGCCAGGTATAGATGGATCTATAGGCCAGGTATAGATGGATCTATAGGCCAGGTATAGATGGATCTATAGGCCAGGTATAGATGGATCTATAGGCCAGGTATAGATGGATCTATAGGCCAGGTATAGATGGATCTATAGGCCAGGTATAGATGGATCTATAGGCCAGGTATAGATGGATCTATAGGCCAGGTATAGATGGATCTATAGGCCAGGTATAGATGGATCTATAGGCCAGGTATAGATGGATCTATAGGCCAGGTATAGATGGATCTATAGGCCAGGTATAGATGGATCTATAGGCCAGGTATAGATGGATCTATAGGCCAGGTATAGATGGATCTATAGGCCAGGTATAGATGGATCTATAGGCCAGGTATAGATGGATCTATAGGCCAGGTATAGATGGATCTATAGGCCAGGTATAGATGGATCTATAGGCCAGGTATAGATGGATCTATAGGCCAGGTATAGATGGATCTATAGGCCAGGTATAGATGGATCTATAGGCCAGGTATAGATGGATCTATAGGCCAGGTATAGATGGATCTATAGGCCAGGTATAGATGGATCTATAGGCCAGGTATAGATGGATCTATAGGCCAGGTATAGATGGATCTATAGGCCAGGTATAGATGGATCTATAGGCCAGGTATAGATGGATCTATAGGCCAGGTATAGATGGATCTATAGGCCAGGTATAGATGGATCTATAGGCCAGGTATAGATGGATCTATAGGCCAGGTATAGATGGATCTATAGGCCAGGTATAGATGGATCTATAGGCCAGGTATAGATGGATCTATAGGCCAGGTATAGATGGATCTATAGGCCAGGTATAGATGGATCTATAGGCCAGGTATAGATGGATCTATAGGCCAGGTATAGATGGATCTATAGGCCAGGTATAGATGGATCTATAGGCCAGGTATAGATGGATCTATAGGCCAGGTATAGATGGATCTATAGGCCAGGTATAGATGGATCTATAGGCCAGGTATAGATGGATCTATAGGCCAGGTATAGATGGATCTATAGGCCAGGTATAGATGGATCTATAGGCCAGGTATAGATGGATCTATAGGCCAGGTATAGATGGATCTATAGGCCAGGTATAGATGGATCTATAGGCCAGGTATAGATGGATCTATAGGCCAGGTATAGATGGATCTATAGGCCAGGTATAGATGGATCTATAGGCCAGGTATAGATGGATCTATAGGCCAGGTATAGATGGATCTATAGGCCAGGTATAGATGGATCTATAGGCCAGGTATAGATGGATCTATAGGCCAGGTATAGATGGATCTATAGGCCAGGTATAGATGGATCTATAGGCCAGGTATAGATGGATCTATAGGCCAGGTATAGATGGATCTATAGGCCAGGTATAGATGGATCTATAGGCCAGGTATAGATGGATCTATAGGCCAGGTATAGATGGATCTATAGGCCAGGTATAGATGGATCTATAGGCCAGGTATAGATGGATCTATAGGCCAGGTATAGATGGATCTATAGGCCAGGTATAGATGGATCTATAGGCCAGGTATAGATGGATCTATAGGCCAGGTATAGATGGATCTATAGGCCAGGTATAGATGGATCTATAGGCCAGGTATAGATGGATCTATAGGCCAGGTATAGATGGATCTATAGGCCAGGTATAGATGGATCTATAGGCCAGGTATAGATGGATCTATAGGCCAGGTATAGATGGATCTATAGGCCAGGTATAGATGGATCTATAGGCCAGGTATAGATGGATCTATAGGCCAGGTATAGATGGATCTATAGGCCAGGTATAGATGGATCTATAGGCCAGGTATAGATGGATCTATAGGCCAGGTATAGATGGATCTATAGGCCAGGTATAGATGGATCTATAGGCCAGGTATAGATGGATCTATAGGCCAGGTATAGATGGATCTATAGGCCAGGTATAGATGGATCTATAGGCCAGGTATAGATGGATCTATAGGCCAGGTATAGATGGATCTATAGGCCAGGTATAGATGGATCTATAGGCCAGGTATAGATGGATCTATAGGCCAGGTATAGATGGATCTATAGGCCAGGTATAGATGGATCTATAGGCCAGGTATAGATGGATCTATAGGCCAGGTATAGATGGATCTATAGGCCAGGTATAGATGGATCTATAGGCCAGGTATAGATGGATCTATAGGCCAGGTATAGATGGATCTATAGGCCAGGTATAGATGGATCTATAGGCCAGGTATAGATGGATCTATAGGCCAGGTATAGATGGATCTATAGGCCAGGTATAGATGGATCTATAGGCCAGGTATAGATGGATCTATAGGCCAGGTATAGATGGATCTATAGGCCAGGTATAGATGGATCTATAGGCCAGGTATAGATGGATCTATAGGCCAGGTATAGATGGATCTATAGGCCAGGTATAGATGGATCTATAGGCCAGGTATAGATGGATCTATAGGCCAGGTATAGATGGATCTATAGGCCAGGTATAGATGGATCTATAGGCCAGGTATAGATGGATCTATAGGCCAGGTATAGATGGATCTATAGGCCAGGTATAGATGGATCTATAGGCCAGGTATAGATGGATCTATAGGCCAGGTATAGATGGATCTATAGGCCAGGTATAGATGGATCTATAGGCCAGGTATAGATGGATCTATAGGCCAGGTATAGATGGATCTATAGGCCAGGTATAGATGGATCTATAGGCCAGGTATAGATGGATCTATAGGCCAGGTATAGATGGATCTATAGGCCAGGTATAGATGGATCTATAGGCCAGGTATAGATGGATCTATAGGCCAGGTATAGATGGATCTATAGGCCAGGTATAGATGGATCTATAGGCCAGGTATAGATGGATCTATAGGCCAGGTATAGATGGATCTATAGGCCAGGTATAGATGGATCTATAGGCCAGGTATAGATGGATCTATAGGCCAGGTATAGATGGATCTATAGGCCAGGTATAGATGGATCTATAGGCCAGGTATAGATGGATCTATAGGCCAGGTATAGATGGATCTATAGGCCAGGTATAGATGGATCTATAGGCCAGGTATAGATGGATCTATAGGCCAGGTATAGATGGATCTATAGGCCAGGTATAGATGGATCTATAGGCCAGGTATAGATGGATCTATAGGCCAGGTATAGATGGATCTATAGGCCAGGTATAGATGGATCTATAGGCCAGGTATAGATGGATCTATAGGCCAGGTATAGATGGATCTATAGGCCAGGTATAGATGGATCTATAGGCCAGGTATAGATGGATCTATAGGCCAGGTATAGATGGATCTATAGGCCAGGTATAGATGGATCTATAGGCCAGGTATAGATGGATCTATAGGCCAGGTATAGATGGATCTATAGGCCAGGTATAGATGGATCTATAGGCCAGGTATAGATGGATCTATAGGCCAGGTATAGATGGATCTATAGGCCAGGTATAGATGGATCTATAGGCCAGGTATAGATGGATCTATAGGCCAGGTATAGATGGATCTATAGGCCAGGTATAGATGGATCTATAGGCCAGGTATAGATGGATCTATAGGCCAGGTATAGATGGATCTATAGGCCAGGTATAGATGGATCTATAGGCCAGGTATAGATGGATCTATAGGCCAGGTATAGATGGATCTATAGGCCAGGTATAGATGGATCTATAGGCCAGGTATAGATGGATCTATAGGCCAGGTATAGATGGATCTATAGGCCAGGTATAGATGGATCTATAGGCCAGGTATAGATGGATCTATAGGCCAGGTATAGATGGATCTATAGGCCAGGTATAGATGGATCTATAGGCCAGGTATAGATGGATCTATAGGCCAGGTATAGATGGATCTATAGGCCAGGTATAGATGGATCTATAGGCCAGGTATAGATGGATCTATAGGCCAGGTATAGATGGATCTATAGGCCAGGTATAGATGGATCTATAGGCCAGGTATAGATGGATCTATAGGCCAGGTATAGATGGATCTATAGGCCAGGTATAGATGGATCTATAGGCCAGGTATAGATGGATCTATAGGCCAGGTATAGATGGATCTATAGGCCAGGTATAGATGGATCTATAGGCCAGGTATAGATGGATCTATAGGCCAGGTATAGATGGATCTATAGGCCAGGTATAGATGGATCTATAGGCCAGGTATAGATGGATCTATAGGCCAGGTATAGATGGATCTATAGGCCAGGTATAGATGGATCTATAGGCCAGGTATAGATGGATCTATAGGCCAGGTATAGATGGATCTATAGGCCAGGTATAGATGGATCTATAGGCCAGGTATAGATGGATCTATAGGCCAGGTATAGATGGATCTATAGGCCAGGTATAGATGGATCTATAGGCCAGGTATAGATGGATCTATAGGCCAGGTATAGATGGATCTATAGGCCAGGTATAGATGGATCTATAGGCCAGGTATAGATGGATCTATAGGCCAGGTATAGATGGATCTATAGGCCAGGTATAGATGGATCTATAGGCCAGGTATAGATGGATCTATAGGCCAGGTATAGATGGATCTATAGGCCAGGTATAGATGGATCTATGGGCCAGGTATAGATGGATCTATGGGCCAGGTATAGATGGATCTATAGGCCAGGTATAGATGGATCTATAGGCCAGGTATAGATGGATCTATAGGCCAGGTATAGATGGATCTATAGGCCAGGTATAGATGGATCTATAGGCCAGGTATAGATGGATCTATAGGCCAGGTATAGATGGATGTTCGGGAGGAATGGACTGTAATAAAAAAACTAAATAAAATAGGGGGGATAGGATTAGGATATTAAACAACCCTTGGGGTTCGGGATAAAATGAAATAAAAAAAAGGAAACGGGAAATGGGAAATTTGGGCGACGGAATCTGAACTGACCTTTCTCGTGGCGACGCAGTCTCGGGGCCGGCTTCGGAGCGCTCCTTGCCTTCGGTCTCGTTGAATCCTGGTGGATAGTCGTTCAGGGGGGTGTAGGGGGAAAAACGGGGGGGATTCACCCTTTTTGGCTGTGGGTACACCTTCAGGACAATTTTGGGAAAAAGGGAAAGAAAAAAATGGCGGTGGGTTTTCACGCCGGGAGTTCAACAAGAAGTGAAGTAGAAGGTGGGGATAGAAGGAATTTGGTAGGGAAAACTGGAGAGGGTAAAGGATTAAATTTTAACATAGAAAAATAATCGATTTTCTTTTTTTTCGATTCTGAATTTGGCGCCAACACACCGCCCACCAAATTTTGGCCCTTCCAAAATTTTTAAACCTTGTGGGGTAGGTTGTTGGGAAAAACTAACGCGCTAAATTCAGGACTCCGGGGAAAAGGGTAGGAATAATGACTTTAAACTTCGACGTCCTTCGTCGGCAAAACAAAAAAAAATGGGATAAAATTAAAAAACCGGAAGATCTTCGTCGGTATGGAAACAAAATAAAATGGGTACTTATAGGTACGGCTGATTTGGCTTTAAGGATTGGTATAGTTCCGCCCACCGTGAGAAACACTAGCGGAATAAAATAAATAATAAATGCAAATTTAAGTTTAAATCAAAATTTAGGGGCGATACCTAAATCCTCCAAATCACCGAAAACAAAATTAGACAAACCACAAAAGAAACTCCTCGTTTCTCAGGGGAGAGGGATAAGCAAATGTGCTGCTCTTGTGAACTTCCCCTGGGGTGAAAGAAGGGTGACTACCCTGGTCACACCGTCTTTTCCGGGATGGGTTTCTAGGACACGAGCAACGGGCCAACTTAAGGGAGAAGTTTTCTCGTTTTTCAAGAAAACAACGTCTCCTGTTCGGATTTCACCTTGGGTCCTTTTCCATTTGGACCTTTGGATCAAAAGATTCAGGTATTCCTTGGACCAGCGGTTCCAAAAATGTTCGTGGATCTGTTTGATCCTACTCCAGCGAGTACGGGGGACCACTTCTGATTCCATCAGAGGTTCGGGGGGAGCTAGCAACGGAGCGCCTATTAGAAAATGTCCAGGACTCAGATAATCCGTGTTATCATTCGCATCGGTAGAAACTGAACATAAAGGTCGGCTGTTTAAAACAGCTTCGATTCTACAAAATAGGGTGATGTATTCTTCAACGGTATGGACTTCTTCGCCGATGAGTCGATGTAACAATGCCTTAACAGATTTTACTGCGGCCTCCCATAATCCGCCAAAATGGGGAGCTAAGGGGGGGTTAAAGTGCCACTGCACTCCCTTTGCCGTCAGATGGTTGACAAGATGATCTTTGTCTTTTCGCAATAACTCGGCAAACTCGGTTAGTTTGCGGTTGGCTCCCACAAAATTTCGACCATTGTCAGAGAAAATGTCTTGAGGGCATCCTCTCCTGGCTAGAAATCTATCGAGGGCTGCCAAAAAACAGGGGGTACTGAGATCAGTGGCTAGTTCGAGATGCACCGCTTTCGTCGCCATGCACACAAACAAACAAAGGTAACCTTTGGTAACCGGTGATCGCCTTAACAACCTCTCTTTAAGGAAAAAAGGACCAGCATAATCCACACCGACCTGAGAAAAAGCACGATTTAGGGTAACTCTTGACGATGGTAAATCGGCCATCTTCGGCTGCAGCGAAATGGCTCTGAATTTGTGACAAGTCAGGCAGTTGTGAGTCCTCTGTCGGAGAAGACTTCTTAGACCGGGGATCCAAAATTCTAGATTGATCCTGGCCTGGACCGTGGTCACACCGGAGTGGAGCGACAATTTATGGTAGTGATCACAGATCAATTTTGATAAATGGGCCTTCTTATGAAGAAGGATGGGAAATTTGCTTTCGTAAGGTAAAGCAGATCTCTGCAGACGACCGCCCACCCTGAGAACACCGCTGTTGTCCAGGAGGGGGGATAAAGCCAACAAGGAAGGGGGTTCTTTCCCTTTGAGAATTTGGTCAATCTCAGATGAAAAATAAATCCTTTGGGAAAGTTTAACGCAGATTAGAAGTGCATTGGCTAATTCCACTGCGGAGAGCGGATCCTTTTTCTTACTAACCTTGTTCTTCACGCGGTCAATAAATCGACAAACATAAGCCATGACTCTTTTAAGTCTCGACAGACTGGAGAATCTTTCTAAAATTTCTTCGGTATCAAGGGTTTCAGCACTAATGAGGACATTTAAAGGTGGGGGTTTTATTTCGCTGTCCCCTTCGGACAACGGTAACTCGGATATCGGTCTAATCGGCCAACTCTGTGATACGGAGGACATCCACTTCGGACCTGTCCACCATTCATCTGCCGTTAGAAGTTCTTGAGGATCCAATCCTCGGGAAGCCACATCTGCACCGTTGTCTTCAGATCTGACATGGGACCATTGCGACACTTCGGTGGTTTCTAAAACCTTCGCCACTCGGTTGGCGACAAATATTTTTAAGCGATGAAATGGGATGCGCAGCCAGGACAACACCGTCATTGAATCGGAAAAAAAATAAATTTTCTCGATTTGGAGAGTTGAAAGATAGTCTGCGAGAGACTCCATCATTTCTGTTAGCAGTAATGCCGCACAAAGTTCTAACCGCGGGATTGTAAGAGGTTTGATGGGAGCCAGACGGGTCTTTGAAAGCAAAAGTCTACAACTAGGCGTACCGGACGAGTCAACGACTCTCAGATACACAACGGAAGCATAACCGATCGCAGAAGCATCGGCAAATCCCATGACTTGGATGCTTTGCGGGTTAGTGGACAAAACATATCGGGGCACCGATATTTCCTTTAACTGACAGAGCTGATTGAAGAACTGTTTCCATGTTTTCAGTATCGATTCAGGGCATTTCTGGTCCCAGTCAATCTGAAATCGCCACAGCGACTGGAGGAACGACTTCGCTCTAAAGGTAACTGGAGCGAGATAACCCAGCGGGTCATAAATTCTCGCAATGGTGGATAAAATCCCTCTCTTGGTTGGGTTAAACTCAAAATCTGGTACTTGGTAAGTGAGATGGTCCGACTTGGTTGACCATTTCATTCCTAAAACTTTGGTGATAGGGTCGTCTAAATTGGCAAATGACACCTCCCTATCTATTTGATTTAGACTAGCACGGTTACTACCCCATTGTTTTAGGGCAAACCCCCCTTTGGCTAACAAAGCTTCGATTTCGACCTGGGTTTGTTTGGCTGCTTCCTCAGAATCCGCACCAGTGAGAATATCGTCCATGTATAGATTAACCGTTAATGCTTCAGAAGCCAAGGGGTAAGGGGTTCCATCCTGTTTGACCAACTCAGCAATGACTCTGAGGGCCAGGAAGGGGGAGCAGCACAAACCAAACGACAGACGTGAAAATTCATACTCTCTGACAGGCTGAGAACCTTCAAAACGATAAAAGAAATGCTGATACGACCTATCTGCAGGATGCATCATGATTTGTGGGTACATTTGAGAAATATCGTTGCTGATGGCCACAGGAAAATTTCGAAATCTTAACAGAACATCCCTGATGTCTCGTTGGAGTTTTGGACCAGAAAGCAAATTGTCATTTAGGGAGCCATTTAAGGTTTTATGAGACGCATCAAAAACTATTCTTAACTTGGTAGTGGAACTCTCCTTTAGAACTCCATGATGAGGGACAAAAAACTTGCCAGGACCTTTGGCAAGATGGACGTAATCACGTTCGAGGTAATCTCTGACTACTTGATGGTATTGGTCACGAAAAGACGAATTTTGCTGAAAACGCCTTTCTAGGTTTAGAAACCGACGCAGCGCACCTATTCTGGATTCTGTCAAATCCTTCGGAGGGGTTTTAAAGGGCAGGCGAACCATAAATCGCCCTGACTCATCTCTGGTATGGGTTACTCGAAAATGCTCTTCGCATCTCTTGTCAAGTGGGTCCGTACGATCCACATTCCTAACTTCCTCTACCTCCCAGAATTTCTTCATGACTTCGGTTAAGTCGGCCTCGGTTTCCTCAGGTGCAAGGGTAAACAAGGTTTGAATTCGGTTGACGGATGTCCCTCCATCAGCTAGGCGTCCCATCAGGACGATTCCAAAAATGGTTTGAATGGCCTTCGGGAAATTTTGGGGGAAAACATCAAGAGTAGTTTTAAAAATGTCACAAAATAAATCTGCACCCAGTAGTAGGTCTACTGGGCCAGGGGTGTCGAATCTAGGATCAGCTAAATCAGCTGTCTTAAGCCTCTCCCGAACACCGTTCGGCAGGGGTTCGCTTGGGATGAACCCTGTTAGATTATCCATTAAGATGGCCTGGGTCCTCAGACGAGGCTCTTCAGATAATACAGGGGACACCGTAATGGTCATAATTTGGTTTCCACCTCGGATGGATCCTCCACCTAAGCTTACCAGCTTATCTGGATTTGGTTGGGTAGGTAGACAAAGCCTTTGTGCCAGCCTGGTACTAATAAACGAACGTTGAGAGCCACAATCTAACACAGCCCTGGCCTTCAGGGGCCGTCCCTTCTTATCAAAGATGTAAAGAACAGCTGTCCCTAACAAAACGCCGGTTTGTCCAGCTACATTTGCAGCCAACACTTTGCTCTCATCGACTTTGGGTTTGACAACTTCCGCCACAGCAGCTTTGGTCTCGGTTTGGGGGGTCTGCCTGGGAAAATGAACCATGGTGTGATGTTTCATCCCGCATTCTCGACAAACCCGGTTGGATCGGCATTGAGCAGCAAAATGATCTCCGCCAAAACAATTTAGACACCTTTTCTCGGCCCTGAGACGGTCAGAACGCTCCGTTGGATTTAACAGTTTGAACTTAGGGCAGTCCATCACTCTATGGTCTACCTTACAAATCGGGCAATTAAGGTACCGAGGTTTAGTGGGGGTTCTCGGGTTAGGTTCCTTGGGTTGGGCTAACAACACCTTTTTGGGCTTGGTAACAAACGTGGATCCAGGAATAGCATTCATGCTCTGGGTCTGTAAGTGGAGATGCTGTTCATGGATGAACTTGGAAAATTCATCATATGTCGGGATTTTCTTACTCTCCCCATACTTTTGTTCAAACAACTCCCTAGTTTTCGGATCTAAGAGCCTTAAAGCATAAGTGACGATGATAAATCCAGACAAATTCTCAATTTTCAAATTCATAACCGCTTGGGACCCTTCCAAGACCGTTGATACAAACGCCTCTAAAGAAGGAAGATCACATTTAGTGATGGGCTTGAAATTAAAGATCCTATTCAACTGACTCATAGCTAAAATTCTCGGGTCATCAAAACGGTTTTTCAACGCAGTCCAGGCTGCTTCGTAATTGTCAGCGGTCAGTGGAGTGCCTTGCACGGTTTGAAGGGCCGCTCCACCAAGCGTACTTCGTAGGTAATGAAATTTTCTAATGTTATCCAAACTAGCATTAGAGTGAATCAAGGATTCGAAGGTGTCCTTAAATGAAGCCCATTGGTTTAAGTCACCACTGAATTCAGGTAACTTCACTGTGGGAAGTTTTAAGGTTGGGACTGAGCCCGGAACGGGTGCTGTGGTAGGCATGGGGCATGCGGGTTTATAATCCGGGGGACACAGGGCCAGTATCTCGTAATATCGCATCTTGGCCTGGTTACGACAATCTGCTGTGTCTGTGGTATCCACTTTCAAAATTTTCTTAAGCTTAAAAACATCGGTGTGGACCTTGGACAATCTTTCCAAACTGCCGTCCAGAAAAGATAAGCGGGCAAGCAACACCCTTTTATCCTGTTCCGTGGTTTCGGGGTTGTGGACTAAACAAGCTCGACGATGAGTTTCCGATATATCATCTGACAACTCATTCAATTCCTCTAACAAGGACTCAAGTTCGGCTTCTCGAACTAGTTGTTTATCGTCAGCCATATCGTCGTTTGATTTCTCCAAACAAAGGGAATCTAAAGATAACTCACTATCCGACTCGTCGGGATCGGCTACTTCGTCGTTGACAACAAGGTTCCTTCTTCTCGATCTCAGGTTATATCCTTCACCACTCATAAATCACTGAATGGTATTTAGACTGGTAAATAATCGAAAAAACAATTATTTGGTACATCAAAGAAAAAAGCCAATACCAAAAAATGGTGAAAGGTGAAATAAATCAAACAGGGGTTTACGTCTTCAAGAAAGTAAACAAGCCGAAAGGGTAAATAAAACAAAGGTTACCTCCACATCAGGAAACCTCGATTCGAAACGATGTCGTCACAGGTGAATTCCAGGTGTGCCAACCTGGAACACGAAAAGCCGCCGGTTGGCGCGAGGGATTTTAAATTATAGTGGGGATGTACCGGCAAGGACTGGAATGAGCTTGCAGGAATCGCACGCGGTCTGCGATCTATAATTTCGGGTTAGAATTTAAATAAAAAAAAAGGCCAAAACTTTGGTGGGTATGTTTTTGCGGATTTTTTTTTTTTTTAATCCAGATTCAAAATCCGGCTCGGCTGGACCACTTTATGTTCGGGAGGAATGGACTGTAATAAAAAAAACTAAAATAAAATAGGGGGGATAGGATTAGGATATTAAACAACCCTTGGGGTTCGGGATAAAATGAAATAAAAAAAGGAAACGGGAAATGGGAAATTTGGGCGACGGGATCTGAACTGACCTTTCTCGTGGCGACGCAGTCTCGGGGCCGGCTTCGGAGCGCTCCTTGCCTTCGGTCTCGTTGAATCCTGGTGGATAGTCGTTCAGGGGGGTGTAGGGGGAAAAACGGGGGGGAATTCACCCTTTTTGGCTGTGGGTACACCTTCAGGACAATTTTGGGAAAAAGGGAAAGAAAAAAATGGCGGTGGGTTTTCACGCCGGGAGTTCAACAAGAAGTGAAGTAGAAGGTGGGGATAGAAGGAATTTGGTAGGGAAAACTGGAGAGGGTAAAGGATTAAATTTTAAACAGAAAAATAATCGATTTTCTTTTTTTCTTTTGATTATGAATTTGGCGCCAACATTCTTTTAAAGGTTTAAAAACTTAAAAATTGAGTTCTAGCATTGGGAAGAATGAAAGAATGAGCGTTCTAATCAAATATTGTTTGATATAAAATAAACCACAGAGGCCGAAGGGTTGAAAAAGCAGTGGAAGTGATGAGAGTGGGGGCGTGGATGAGAGTGCTATATAAGCGAGAGGATGCCGTCCGGAAGGGTACAATCGTTTGAAATGTTACGCAGTGCGCTCATCTTGTGCTTGGTCGGCCTCAGCCTCGCCGAAGACCCGCTGAACCTCGTAAGCCGGGTCTGGAAAGAATGTTCGGCCTCTTCGGATATGAAGACGTGCCTCCAAGGAAAAGCGGTCTCGTTCGTCGACCGGGCTGCGAGGGCGGATTTCATCCCTCTGGGCGACTCCCTTTCGTTCGTCAAGACCCCAGGAGCGTTCGGACGTGAAGGAAAAGCACTCGACGACAACGAAGTTGAGGAAGCCGGTAAAAAAGGAACCCTCCAAGATCTTCTTTACGAAAGAATCTCAAGATTCTTTAACTCGCACACAGTCAAAGTCGACCTTCCAAAACTCTCACCTACAGATCTCAAAACTGGAATGGAAGAAGGTTTGTTCAAATATTTCGCCAAATTACCTATTTTTAAGTTAAGAAATTCATAACTCAATCAATTTTTGACCTTACTTACCATCTTTGATCTTAACATCACATTTTAAAACTCGAAAACAAAATTGGTCCTGCCGGCCTCATTTCTAAGGGCCCAAATATCCATCTTAGACGATTGCCTGATATGTCATTACTTTTATTAGTTAAAAACGCTCAAATGCCAGATATGCCATTTTAAAGTTTACAGTTTTTGTGTCGATTCATTGATTAACACGAATAATCAATTTTTTGCTTTGAAAACGGTCTAAAATTATCTACCTCATTTTTGAGGACGAAGTGTGAGATGTAAATCTCTGATTATTAAATTATTTGATAGATTTTTGTACCGTTCGAAAGCTCTTTTTGAGCCCAAGATCGGTCAGAAAATTCATTCGCCCTAAAAACTTGAAATTATGATTAAAAGAAGCACTTAAAATTTCATGTCGATATGTCAAAAGGGGGCCAAGAGCATGCGAAATTTGTAAAAGTCGATTTTTCGTGTTTTTAATGTCGGAATGTTAAAATTCGTCTTTTCGATTGAAGGATCGTGTCAATCGTGTGTCTTTAGGGAACTTTCATTTTGAAGTCCCACCCTTTAAAAGGGTTGAAGAAAGTTTACCGTTAGTAAACAGAACCGATTCGTGATGAATCCTTGGGAGGGTCGTGACCCGAAGGCGTCGGCGAAGCACCGAGAAAGTCCCGACCTTCTCATACGGGAGCCGTGACTAAAAAGCGAAATAGATTTTTTTCATAAATCCCAGAAAAAAATGACAAGGCGTGAATTTGGATTTTTTTAAAGGTTAATTTTTTTGAACTTGTTCACAGGAAGAGGAAAGATGAAGAAAATGATGGGGATGATGATGATGGGAGGTGCTATGAAACTCATGGCGATCGTACCTATAGCTCTACTTGGACTCTTCTTGATTGCCGGCAAGGCCCTTATCATCTCGAAAATCGCCCTCGTCCTCTCACTTATCATGGTATTGAAGAAACTCATGATGTCCAAGATGAACGACCACGATCACAGCTCGGGCGGTCACGGAGGTGGTGGCGGATGGGACAGAAGATCTTTCGCCTCTCACGATCTCGCCTACAGCGCTCACAAACATTGAAAACAATTCGAATTTCCATATTGTAAATAGTGTAAAAAATATTTATTTTCTATTTATTGCGTTTTACCAAATTGTCGTATCCTACGGATACATTTTTAATTTAAAATAAAAAATTTTTGTTTATTTTATTTTATTTTTTTAATTTAAATAGTGCGGTTCATTGTTCAATTAAATTAGGTTGGTCAGATCCCATAGAGTTTTCCCATCGCGTGTTTTCCTGTTAACGGTGCTGTTCTTAGATTCGGACGAAGTGGGCTAATGGAGACAAGAGCCGTCCCACATGTTTCAAGGCTACTTCCGATGATGAGCACGTTTTCTGTTGACTTATGCGTTTTTTCCGATCTCATCAACGGATGTCGGGGTCAAACTTTTCAACCAAAATTTTGTACATCGAAAAGTGTGGAGCTGTCAAAATACGAATTTTCGAAAACCTGCAAAAGTTGATGGCTGCTTTATTCAAGAAGGTATCTACGTCTGCCGAATATTGAAGTTTAGTAAACTATATAAAATATTAACCTAAATTTTGGAATCGATAGAGCTGTTGGCTGTTGGATAGGGCTGTTCAAGAGATGGAGGAACTAGCCTTGCCGAGCATTTATATATTCTTTAGGATGGTCAGTATTTCGTTTGATTCTATAAGCATCCTGACAAAAAAAAAAAAAAAAAAAAAACCGTCCATACTTTAGGACAGCACTTAGAAAGTGGTTGTTGTTTTCATTGTGGATTTAAGGGATATTAGGGACATTAGGTCCTTTCAGGATCTTTAATCGAAAGCATTGATTGAAAAAAACTTTTGGTCAAGACTTATGTTTATGAGTCATTGAAAAATTGATATTCGAGTAGTAGGTGGTGTCTTCTCACTTCTTTTAGTGGTAAGAGGGGTTAATGATACGCTCTTATACCAACCGGTTACGGAATTTATTATATTCGTGATTGGATGTATGTAAGCATACATCATTAAAAAACAAACTTTTGTACGACGCTGAGGGCTGTTGGGAGGTTCGATTTGATGGATTCGTCCTTAGGTTCTCTGAACACCTAATCAAGAAGGACGAGCTAATTTATGAACTAGACGGTTTATGTCAAACGAGAATCCCAATCAAGATGCAAAAACCAACTTTTGGAGAGCACTGTAGTAGACCTGTTTCTAGAGGGATTTTACCATGCATGGTGCACTATTTGATTTTGATCATTTGGTATTCCTTAGTCCAAATTTTTGTCCCTTACTTAGTCCACCATTTTGAAAAAAATCTACCTAAAAGCCAAATCGTCAATGTTTTCACTTCTTGAACTCTAGCATGAGCACTAAGGGGTTGTAGCAACTTAACCTCGAAGTACAAAATGAAAGCGACGTTTTGTCCAACAGATCCGTCTTTATGGTTTAGAAATGGTGGAAATTTTAATGGTTTCAAATTTTCAAATACCATACATTTATAGATTCCTAGAAAATCGAAGAAAATCGAAGGTAATCGAATTAATTAATTAAGGTAATCGAAGGTAATCGAAGGGCGCATACTTACGAGCAAATTTCGATAATCCTGGATTTGAGATTGAAAACCTCCTTTTGAAAAATTCCAGATACCACATTGGATGAGATTTTTAGAAGCTTAAGTCAAGCTGTTTAATAAATAACAAATAAACTTGATTTTATGAAGTTGGTGTTGTCTTAATTGGTAAAGGCTTTCATCCTAGACATCCATAATCGAAAATACCAAATAAACTTGAAATTTTTTTTAAGGTTTAAAGTCAATCGATCTTCTATTGCAATCAAGGTTAACTTACGTTCATAAAATACTACTCTGATTTTTTTTTTTTTTTTTTTTTTTTTTTTTTTTTTTTCTTTTGGGTGAATCCACTAAAAAAGTCTACATGCGTACAAAATGTACGAAGCTTTCGAAAAATAAAAAAAAATCAAAGAAAACAGTATTCAAAACTCATAGGTACTGTGTTGGAATTTTAAAATTAGGCTTTCTCGTTCTATTTAGGTACTAGATCTTTTTTACCTAAACAAAACGTTTCTTTAACTTATAGGTGACATCTTCCTTCATCAATATGCCTAATTATTCAACTTTCATCGTTTGTCGGGAGAAAGAAAAAAAAAACCCGAAAGACTAGATTGACGACACCCATGTCTGGAAGGTTTGCATAATCTTAAGGCGTCTTTTTATTTATTTGTCGATTGTCCTGTCCCAAGGTCCTCACATATAAAAGGAAGAAAGTTATTCACTTTAAAATTTAAACTTTCATTTTAATTTCAACAATAATTATTTACTTTTTTCAGTAAAAAAATCATCAGAATGGTTTTAAATCATTTTGACTCTCCATCTACGAAAAGAAAGGGGAATCATTTTTGAATGATTTTCCATAGTTTTACAACAGAGAGCGCTAGGAACTGGAATGAAAGGATATAAAAGAAAGGCGAAAACCTGCTATCTGATGATAGAAGGCTAAACTTTTTCTCCTCTTTTTTTCCTTGTTCGGAAAAGTATTAGAAACATAGTATACTCCAATAAATTTATAGGCCTACCTAATTATTTATAAAATATATTCTATGAACTGAATGCGGAAAAAAAAATTGTGGGCGAAATTGTTTTCTAGTTACTTAAACTATTCAACTATGAAAAAAATTCTTATTTTTCTTCAAAAGGTTTTTTTAGCATGGGATAAACATGTGTGGCGGTTCAAAATGGATTTTACTGCGGGTAGTGAGGGGGTAATTCGTGGGGGAAAATTAGGGGATGGTTGAAGAAAGGATGGTGACCTAGGAGGGAAAGTAAATTGAAGGTTGGGGATAGTGAATGAAGTAGCATCACGAGGGAGTGGTGGATATTTAAAGAAATTCGTGAGGGCCAATCAAAAGAAGAGAATTGGGGCTGTCGTGGAGGTAGCAGGTGGAGTGAATGGGGGCTATTGGTGAATTCAGGGAGCTAATGAGTAATGAGTTTAGTCATTAGTAATGACTAAAGAGGTAGGAGAGAAATTGGTAGTAATCGGTTGGGGGGATTTGGCCTGAATAGGTTTAGCGCTACCCTAGTGGGGTAGCAGCAACAGTTGGCGATAAGGGATAGTTGGGAGCTCAGAGGATAGTACTGAGAAATGGGTTTCAGGCTGGTTAATCGTAAAATGTGTTGTGGGTTAGTTAGGGGGTATCTATTGGAGAAGTTGGAGGGACGAGTTAGTAAGGTCGGAGAGTAGATAGGAATAATCTAAGATTAATAGGGAGCTATTCACAGTGAGGTAGCTGCACTGGTGAGTAAGGTGGAGGTATAGGTAGTTGAGTAAAATGGGGGTAATCAAAGAAAAAGAGTTTTGAGGTTCTAAGGGTTGTCGAATGGTGCGTTTTGGCGGTTATTCTAGATTGTTGATGATACTTCAACCACATGGTATCGACCACTAAGACACTGGTCGACCATATGCCAATAACTGTTCAAACATGATGAAGCATTAGTCAACCGTTTGTTGACTTACCCATCACAGGTCAACAAGAGTCCAGCCAGAACAAAACCACATTCCAAGCGAATAATTTATTCATAAAATAAAAGGAAAAGATCTAATTTTGTTGGAAAAACAACGGATCGGAAACGGTCGAGCGGCCATTCGTACGGAAAAATGGAAAGAATTATAGTAAACTTTTACGGAATCCGTATTCCGCCTTTTATGCATAGAAGTAGGTTGATATCGTTACCCGGTTTGCGGTACTCCGTCCATTTACGAACCTCCGTTCAATAAAAGATCGGGAATTTCATAACTGTAGTGAAATGCCCCAAAATGCTTTTGATATCCGAGGAGGAAAAAAGATGTTAATAAGGGAAACGGTTTTATTTTTGTATCTTTTTGAAATCTTCATTTCTTTAAGTTAAAATTTGCTTATTTAACAAGATTTTAAGGGCGAAGCGAAAGTGTGAGTTTACAATCAATTAAGTAACTGCGTTTTCAGCTTCCTGTGAACCAAAACTTGAAAATTCTATGGTTTCTTCTTATTACCACCAAGATAAGGAAAACCAGAGAAGTCTTCTAAAACAATGGAATTTGTTCGAAGAAAATTTCTTCGAACGAAAGTGCAATTTGAGCGGATTAGGGGGTCTAGACTGCGAAGAAAAGAAAACATAAGAACTTGATAGTTTTTTGCTCCGATGACACAAAGCGACACATATTCGATAAGGAAGTGGGTTGAAATAAAGTGTGGGCATCACTTTTTTCCCTTTTCGTGCAGAGTAGAAGGTCGAATTGTACGCAATTAGAAGACCTAATTACTCCACTGCTTAAGCTCCAATTGTTTCGAGGCCTTCAATCGACAGAACAAATGCGTTGTTTTTAAATTAATTACCTTAATGGAATAACAAAATAAGCTCATTCCATAATTAATGTTAAAATGTCCCATTTTATGACAAGAAAAAGCCATTTTCTGAGGTGTCATATAGTGGAACGAAAGGTTTTAATGAAGTTTAAAAAAAAAAGGAGAAGGGGTTTCTTTATTATTATGTGTCGTGGAAGAAAGTGGCGGATCCATTCCGGAATGTCATCGATGACAAAGCGATTGTGATACGACAAAGGCAAGAATGATGAATCCCGTAACGGGCAAACAGATCTAAACAAATTAGAATGTTTTTAGACTTCATTCTTCTCTTTTGTATTGTTTGTAGTTGTAGAATGGACAAATATTGTCCGATACAACTTGGATTTTAAAGCCCTAGAGGAACTATTAAATGGGGGGGATATAGGAGGTAGTTATTGTGGGGGACAACTCCAGACAATATATACGGATAGATGTGGAGGCCACCTATTGATGGATGTAGAGGCCACATATGGATGTATGTGGAGGTCACCTATGGATGGATGCGGAGGCCACCTATTGATGGATGTGGAGGCCACCTATTGATGGATGCGGAGGCCACCTATGGATGGATGTGGAGGCCACCTATTGATGGATGCGGAGGCCACCTATTGAGGATGCGGAGGCACCTATTGATCGATGTAGAGGCCACCTATTGATCGATGTAGAGGACACCTATGGATGTATGTGGAGGTCACCTATTGATGGATGCGGAGGCCACCTATAGATGGATGCGGAGGCCACCTATTGATCGATGTAGAGGACACCTATGCTTGATTGTGGAGGCCACCTATGGATGGATGCGGAGGCCACCTATTGATCGATGTAGAGGCACCTATTGATCGATGTAGAGACACCTATGGATGTATGTGGAGGTCACCTATTGATGGATGCGGAGGCCACCTATAGATGGATGGACCTATAGATGCTGCGGAGGCCACCTATTGATCGATGTAGAGGACACCTATGCTTGGATGTGGAGGACACCTATGGATGTATGTGGAGGTCACCTATTGATGATGCGGAGGCCACCTATAGATGGATGCGAGGCCACCTATTGTCGATGTAGAGGACACCTATGCTTGGATGTGGAGGACCACCTATGGATGTATGTGGAGGTCACCTATCGATGGATGCGGAGCCACCTATGGATGTATGGTGGAGGTCACCTGTTGATGGATGCGGGGCCACCTATTGATGGATGTAGAGGCCACCTGTAGATGGATGTGGAGGCCACCTATAGATGGATGTGGAGGCCACCTATTGATGGATGCGGAGGCCACCTATTGACGGATGCGGAGGCCACCTATTGATCGATGTAGAGGCCACCTATTGATCGATGTAGAGGACACCTATGGATGTATGTGGAGGTCACCTATTGATGGATGCGGAGGCCACCTATAGATGGATGCGGAGGCCACCTATTGATCGATGTAGAGGACACCTATGCTTGGATGTGGAGGCCACCTATGGATGGATGCGGAGGCCACCTATTGATCGATGTAGAGGCCACCTATTGATCGATGTAGAGGACACCTATGGATGTATGTGGAGGTCACCTATTGATGGATGCGGAGGCCACCTATGATGATGCGGAGGCCACCTATTGATCGATGTAGAGGACACCTATGCTGGATGTGGAGGACACCTATGGATGTATGTGGAGTCACCTATTGATGGATGCGGAGGCCACCTATAGATGGATGCGGAGGCCACCTATTGATCGATGTAGAGGACACCTATGCTTGGATGTGGAGGACACCTATGGATGTATGTGGAGGTCACCTATCGATGGATGCGGAGGCCACCTATAGATGGATGCGGAGGCCACCTATTGATCGATGTAGAGGACACCTATGCTTGGATGTGGAGGCCACCTATGGATGGATGCGGAGGCCACCTATTGATGGATGCGGAGGCCACCTATAGATGGATGTGGAGGCCACCTATAGATGATGTGGAGGCCTTATATAGATGGACGTGGAGGCCACATATAGATGGACGTGGAGGCCACCTATTGATGGACGTGGAGGCCACCTATTGATGGACGTGGAGGCCACATATGGATGGATGTGATGGCCATTAATGTGGATGTTTTTCGAAACATTTCACTTTTACGATTCCGCGACTAAGGACCAATTTTTTCCTTAAACTTGAGTGGTATGTGTTACAAAAATCTGGATCAAACTCATGCTTTCCTCTCTCTTCGTTATATTTAAAATATGCTCCAAAAAGAACGTCGACTTTTTATTTTTGTCAAAATGTCTATGCTAATTTGCTCTTTTTATGATTCATTCCATCGGGTTGTTTACAGCTAGAAAAATATCACTATACACGTCACGAGTGGGGGATGTCATGTTTGTTTTTGTTTTAGGGAACAATAAAACTTCTTTTTTCTTTGATTGAATGGAATTTTGTTAAAGTTAATTGTTGCGTTTAATTATCAGAGCCGAAAAACGGTCACGTTTCTTCCATAAAAGTCGAAAAAAAGTCAAAAAACATGGAATTTCTCACGAGAACAATTTATTTTTTATGAGGACACAACGAAACTTGTTACGGGAACGAAAGGGAAGATAATTCTCTGAATTCGGGTCAGTCGAATACTTTCTTCAGGACGGATTCTCCGAGCGTGTGGGCCGGCCATGACGTCCTATTACAGGTATTTTTTATCTTTTCAAAAGCTATAAAGGTTAGAAAATTAAGGAAAAATTTCTACATATAAAAGAAGCCTCTTTCTCTTCGAAAAAAGAATTCGAGCATCCGGACTCCTTGACAGGAAGGAACCTAAGGAAGATGGACTAAGCGTTCAAAACGTTCGGGTTGAAAAAAAGCATAAAAAAGTCAATATCGACAAGGAAAATCAAAACTTCATCATCCATTAGTTCAAGTATTTTATGATTCTACTTGATCTTCCCGTTATGTAGTATGTGGTAACGTTTTTCCTTGATGAAAATGAGGTCGATTATTTTGTTTTATTTAATTGTATTGATGGTTTGTTTATCTGACATTTAAAGTGGCCGATGAGGTCCTCTCAAAAAGTGTTCCTTTATTTACATATTAATCAAGAAGACTCCCTTTTTTCCTGTTTTTCGATCATGAAAGCGGACCGAAACGGGACCAGTTATAAAGTGAACCGGTTAAGCCTTTACTACCAATTAAACCCGACCATGAAGTCTTCTGCTCCGAACGTCGTTATCCACAGATTAGAAAGTTCAAAAACGAAGAAGGAAAATTCTTTCGGGGGTAAAATACCAAAAAAACGAATTTTGTGGTTTCGGATTTAGGACCGCAAAAGAGTCGCATGATGGGTTAACTTTTTTGGAAGAATATGCCTAAGTATCAATCTTGTATGTTCACGAAAGTTGACCGGAAATAAAACCGTAATTGTTTTGCTCTATGAACACTCCTTTTTAGGCGGATTTTTTAATTGGGATTCACGGTATCAGATTGTCCAGAGTTTGTAATATTTTAATAGCAGAGTTAGTGCTACAATTAGCTTTCGCAGATTTTGAAAAATGTCTACTAAAAGTCAAAATTTGAAGCTTTTGGCAGTGGCCGAAAAAAATGCTCATTTGATGTACAAAATGTTCGAGAACAAGCTTAAATTGCATCAAAAATCAACCTAAAAACTTCACATAATTATCATTGAAGGTTTTGTAAAATGCAATTTCATCGAAGAAATTATCATAAGATTCCATTACATTGTTTAATGATATGGTAGGAATAGAAAGCTTTTTCGACAGAAAAATACACTTTTTAGACAGATTTTGACAATAAAAAACACTTTTTGGACAGAATTTAACAAGAAAAAACACTTATCAGACAGATTTTGACCCTTATTAACAAGAAAAGACCCTTTTCAGCCTGATTTTTAACCTTTTTGACAAGAAAAGACACTTTCCAGGCAGATCTTCACCCTTTTTGACCAGAAAAGACCCTTTACAGCCTGATTTTGACCATTTTTTGACAAGAAAATAGACTTTTCAGACAGATTTTGACCTTTTTGACAAGAAAAGACTTTTTTCAAAGTGATTCTGAACCTTTTTTTTTTTTTACAAGAAAAAACACTTATCAGACAGATTTTGACCCATATTAACAAGAAAAAGAACACTTTTAGACAGATTTTGACCCATATACACAACAAGAAAAGACCCTTTTCAGCCTGATTTTGACCTTTTTTTTTTTTTTTTTTTTTATTTTTTATACATAATTAAAGACACTTTTTATGCAAATTTTGACCCTTTTTGACAAGAAAATACACTTTTCAGACAGATTTTGACCTTTTTGACAAGAAAACCCTTTTCAAAATGATTCTGAAACTTTTTTTAACAAGACCCTTTTTAGCCTGATTTTGACCATTTTTTTGATAATTAAAGACACTTTTCAGGCAAATTTTGACCCTTTTTGACAAGAAAATACACTTTTCAGACAGATTTTGACCTTTTTGACAAGAAAACCCTTTTCAAAATGATTCTGAACCTTTTTTTTTTTTTTTTTAACAAGAAAAGACCATTTTCAGCCTTATTTTGACCATTTTTGACTAGAAGATTCACTTTTAAGACCGATTTTTACCCTTTTTAATAGGAAAAGACGTTTGTCTGCTAGATTTTGACCCTTTACGACAAGAAAAGACCCTTTACAGTCAGATTTGGACCCTTTTCAGACAGATTTTGACATTTTTTGGCCCTTTTTAACCAGATTGTAAATGTTCTACTATTTGCAGATTAATAAAAACTGAAAAGCCTTGGAGTACACAAAATGAAAACTTACATCCGGTCACCTTAAAATAAACGTACATATTGGGAGAAAATCGGGGTATACGAATTAATGTGTCTGGGCAAGCAGCGTGCTGGTATAAACTTATATTATTTTAATTTTCTCCTTCATCTTAGCCGAAGGCGATGAATTTTCAAGAAATGACGTGTTCCACAAAAGGTCTCTGGGCTTGAATTGGAAAAACGGAATCGCTACCAAATTGCACTTCGAAGAGAAATCAGCCGGTAATCGTCCGATCATCTTCAGGCCTCTTTTTTCGAATCTTTTTTCTTCACCTTAAGGAACATCCCGCCCTCGGCTACGGGCCAAAACTCAAAAGGAAACGTGAAGGATCTTCTTTCTCTTTTAAAGTCCGCCATTCTTAATACAAGCACGCGAATTTATCAGCATCACGAATCTGAATTCGAATTAGAACAAATATAATCACGATATACCCTTATAAAAAGGCCGAGAGCGGAATTATTCCGTTTTCAAAGAAAAAATGCGAATCATCCTCGTTTTCCGGCAACCTAATTCGAAAAGCGAAAATATCGAACCTTTCAAATATGCATACGAACCAATTCCTTTTAAAATCTGCTCTTTGTCGACAAAAAAATTTTTTTTTTTTAATCCAGTTAAATTATTTAAATAACTAGAAGTCTTTTGAACAAGTTGGTTGGTTGTCTTCACCCATTTTCACTGCCTTTAGAGGAAAAACATTATCCGCTTATACAGGGTGTTCCAGCAATAGTTTATCGATTATCTGCCAGACTTTTGACCTGACGGAAAAAAGTATCGAAGTAAACCCCCCTTGGATTTCAGCGAGGAATCGATTAGCATCAATAACTTTTGGTTTCTACCAAAAGGGAGCTCCGGAATAATCCTAAATTCATTGTTTTAAATACGAACCCTATGTTTTGGCTATAGAACTTGATTTTCAGTAACTTTTACTTGAAAAATTTTTTGGACCAGACATTTCTGAGTACGATAAGTTGGCACATTGCAACTCGAGAACGTTTCGTCCTATCAAAAAATGTTTTAAGTAAAATTTATTGGAAATTTAGCGTAAAATCGAGTTCCGTCGTCAAAACCTAGGATTTTATATAAAATAACAAAGTTAGGGTCGTTCTGGAGCTCCCTGTATGTCGTACCCAAAAGTTATTGATACCAATCAATTCCTCGCTGAAATTCAAGGGGGGTTTACTTCGATACTTTTTTTCGTAAGGTCAAAACTCTCGCAGATAATTCGTAAACAAAAATTTAGGTTTTTTACTACATTTTTATGTAGTTTACGTTGAGAATAAAAACGAAAGCATGAAAACCTTGGAGTTTCAGGGCAAAAAAAACGAATAACGAAATACCACGAATGGAACATTAATCTGCGATTTTTCATTCAACTCTGACTTTTTCCCAGGAGTTTAACTTTTTCACGCTCAGTTTTCTTCAAACGGACATTTACTTCCCGCTACGTTTGTCAAAGGAGAAAGAAGCCTCCAGGGATAAAAAGTAAAGATTACCGACGATCCTTGGTATTATATCCGAGAAGGCAACTTTTAAGTTATTATTGGCTAGAAAATGCGCCGGGTGTGAAATTGTCCAAATGAGCTTTCACCCTTTTTCTTTCAATTATCGACTTCTGATTGACTCGAAGAGCACGTAGCGTCACTTTTCACACTCGGCCAGCTTTATTTTAAATTCGCTTTCGGAATTTGTGACAAAAATCACTTTCAAAGTTCTTTAAAGAGGTTAAAGACTATTTTATAATTGAGCTATTGTTTATACCGGAAAGGTCTATTAACGAAATTAAAGTCGTTATGCAACTTATTAACAGTTCCGATGTGACAGTTATCCCCGAACCTATTTCCCATACTGTGAACGATTAGATCCCCCTCTTTGAATAAGGAAAAACGAGGTGAGCCGTTAGATCTTTCATGGGAAAAGCTCCTTATCTACCTCCAAACTAGGATCTCTTCTCAAATTGTGATAACGATAAAACAAGACCGAATTGCCCGAATTAGTCGCTCAATGAGAAAAACGAGATGAAAAGGATATGACTTGTAAAAATATTTGTAGTTTTGAAATAAAAGATTGAGGCGTGCGTGAAATCGATGCTACGGATCTTCTCGAAACGGAGCCTGCGTGTTGGATTATTTTAAAAAGGCGGTCGTTGTCTATCGTGATCACGTAGAACCAAAATGAGAGGAGCCCGACGTACTCACAATGATTTCTGATTGAGCCCCTTTTAAATAGGGAGAAGGCCATTGAAAATATGGAAATGAAATGCCCGTTAGTTTGGCCAATTTCGTGGTTTGGTAATTGGTAGTAACAAATTTTTTTTTTTTTTTTTTTTTTTTTTTTTTTTTTTTTTTTTTTTTTTTTTTTTTTTTTTTGAGTCTAGTTCCCATAAAAGTTTTGATTTTTGGACATTGGGGGCCCTTTTTACCTCGTTTTTTGGACATTAGGGGCTCTTTTGACTAGATTTTGTACCTTTTCGACTACAAAGGGCCTTTTTAGCTTGATTTTTGATCCTTTTTGTACACTAGGGGTCTTTTTACCTCGATTTTTGGACACTGGGGGCCCTTTTTACCTCGATTTTTGGACATCAGGGGCTCTATTGACTAGATTTTTTTCCTATTCGACTACAAATGACCTTTTTAACGTGATTTTTATCCTTTTTGGACTCTAGGGGCCCTTTTTACCTCGATTTTGGGACACTAGGGGCCTTTTTACCTCGATTATTGGACCGCAGGGGCTCTTTTTACTAGATTTTTTACCTTGACAACTATAAAGGGCTTTTTTAGCTTTTTTTTATCCCTTTTGGACACTAGGGGCCCTTTTACCTCGATTTTTGGACACTGGGGGCCCATTTTACATCGATTTTTGGACACTGGGTGCCCTTTTTACCTCGATTTTTGGACACTGGGTGCCCTTTTTACCTCGATTTTGTACCTTTTCGACTACAAAAGGCCTTTTAAGCTTGATTTTTGATCCTTTTTGTACTCTAGGGGTCGTTTTACCTCCATTTTGGGACGCTAGGGACCTTTTTACCTCGATTTTTGGACACTGGGGGGGCCCTTTTTACCTCGATTTTGTACCTTTTCGACTACAAAAGGCCTTTTTAGCTTGATTTTTGATCCTTTTTGGACACTAGGGCGATTTTTACCTCGGTCTTAAGACACTTGGGAACTTTTCACAACGATTTTCGGATAACTATTGGGACCTTTTTACTTCGATTTTTGGGCATCAAAGGCTCTTTTTACTGGATTTTATACCTTTTGACTACAAAGGGCCTTTTTAGCGTGATTTTTTATCCTTTTTGGACACTAGGGGCCCTTTTTACCTCGACTTTTGGACACAGGGGCCCTTTTTACCTCGATTTTTGGACATCACAAGCTCTTTTGACTAGATTTTGTACCTTTTCGACTACAAAGAGCCTTTTTAGCTTTATTTTTGATCCTTTTTGTACACTAGGGGTCTTTTTACCTCGATTTTTGGACACTGGGGGCTTTTGTGACTACATTTTGTACCTTGAAAACTATAAGGGGCTTTTTTTTATCCTTTTTGGACACTAGGGGCCCTTTTACCTCGATTTTTGGACATTAAGGGCTCTTTTGACTAGATTTTGTACCTTTTCGAATACACAGGAAAAAATTGTCTTTCTCCTCAATAAAAGGTAAAAATAGCCAAAGTATGGGGACTTTCTTTTTCTGCCTTTTTGATCCTGATGATCAAGATTTTTTTAAATATATTTTGTGTTTCGCTTATAATTAAAGGCACAAAAAAGCAACAAAAAAGCCGTTCATCCTTCAAGATAATTTCTTGATAATTATCTTTAATCTTTCGGTGCAAGAACAAAAAAAAATTGTGATTCTAGCCTCATTAATAGAAACAAAAATTAAAAAAGGAAAAAAAAATGTTTGTGGTAGGCGTGGTAGGGGTTGGAACGGAGCTCCTCGCGTCCGGATGGTAGGGATGAGGAGGCTATAGCAAGTTCCTCGTTATTGAACTCTGCCAGTCGCAAGGACTATGCTAGTGAGATCAACATGTTTCGGTGGTTTTTACTGTTTACACTCGTATCGGGTCCACTGTCGGCCCAAGAGACGTCAAGGGCGATTAACTCGACGGGACTTTGGTCGAAATACAATTTAATCGTGAAGCCAACTGTCGTGACGAGTCCCAATTTGAAATCGACGACGTCGACAACCGCGAGTTCTGTGATCGAATCAAAATACGCGACCATCGAAATACAGGACGACGAAGAGTCCGAAGAAGTCGATGACCAAACCGAAGAAGAAGAAGATGAACAAGACAACGAAGAAGAACAAGATGGTAAATTTTATTCATTTTTTGCCTTCAACCTTCGAAAATTGGGATAATTTTTCAATATCCTAATTTTCGATCAAACTTGCAACTCTAATACTACTAAGCACGATTTCCAATCATAGAGTGGGCTACTAAGACGTCCCTTCTGATGCTACTAAGTGGGGTTGAGGGCTGCTATAGAAAGACCCAAATTTTCGATAAACAGCCCAAACTGGCCACTCTGTTTCCTCAATACTTCTTTACAGGGTTGCTAATGATACATTGGGCTAATAACTCCTCCCTTCGATGCTCCTAAGCAGGGTTGCCAATCGTAGATTGTGCTAAAAGGACCCAAATTTTCATAAGCTGCTCAAACTGGCTGCTTCCTCAATACTTCTTTACAGGGATACCAATCATATATTGGGCTAATAACTTCTCCCTTCTATACTGCAGTGCAGGTTTGCCAATCATAGATAGGGCTACTTTGAATGTATCCAACTTTCTCCTGTTTCCCTGACAAACTGATATTCCAAAGAAGGGTTGCCACATTATGGGTACTTTTTGTTACCCAATTTGGGATGAATCGTTCAAACTAAGCCCTGTCTACATTCACCAATCTGCCCATTAGGAACCGACAATTCGTTGATTCGATAACCCTATAATTTCGAAAAACGGTACCCTGTCCAAAAACACGATTAGGCCAAACGGAAACGTAACGACCTTTGACACCGATGAACTGTCTGGACCATCAACATGACTTCCAAAGAAAGGCGTTGTGTGTACGGTTAACCCGGTTTCCGACGTGCATAACACGAAGTAAATACAAGGTAACAACCCCATGATTTACAGCAAGTGGGGCAAAGCGGGATATGCCCCCTATGAAAGTTCGCCGACAGAAAAAATCACACCTTTCCATCATCACTCTAATTTTATACAAATTTGAGGTTTAGTGACCACCATTTTTTCTGTGTCAAACTATATGCTGATCTGAAACAACTGGTTTTTTTAAAAGCGTCATTTTTGAAAGTTGACAATGACACGTCTTTCTCAGAATGAAGTTATATCCTAAACTTTTATGAAGACTTTTAAAGTGTTCATTGAAGCAAAGCAAACCATTTTCTAAACATTTAAAAAAGATTATAAAAGATAATTGAGCTTTTGCAGTTTGTGTTTTACTGTTTTTCCAATATTAAAAGATTAAGTTGTCGACTTTTGTCAATTATAAACTAATGGATAGTATGTAGGACGTTTAGGTCACACCTTGATAGCCATTAAACCTTCTGTTTTCTCTAAGTTCGTAGAAGAAGAAAAAAAAAACTATTTTAACCACCGGATGGTAAAGGAAATAGTTCTTGGGAAGTACGTGACAAAATCTTGACATTTAAAAAGAGCGAACCGTGGAAGAGTTATTGTTTTTATCTCGGAAGCTGGAAGGGCAATATTTCAAAATTAATTAAAAGAAAAGTGTCAAAAGGATTGTCGAGAAACCTCCTTTACACTCAGCGTGTCGATTGATTGAGCGTGAATGGTAACGCTCTTCTGATGGGATGCTCTGATTGAGAAGTACCAGGAGATTTGTTTTCTTAAGATCATAAAGAGGAGAAGGGGGAAAATTCATTTACCACGCCTGCCCTGGGTGAGGCATCTTTCTCATTATTATTCAATTATTTCAAAAACAGGTATTAATCCTAACGACCCCAATTTGGCTTCTATTCCATTAAATCCACATTTGATCCTCTTATAAATGTTCAAAATCTAACAATTGGAAGGATCAAAAATGAGGGAAACAAGGAAAACATTATAATTGCTCCTTGGATTCTCAAAATTGGATAAAAGATATTGTGAGGAATTGGACTTTGACCCTTTTTGCAACAGCGAAGTCACTCTAATTGCTGTGTTTATGGATTTTCAATGACACTTTTAGATGTAATATTATGCCAGAAAAAATAGCCCAATTTGGAATAAATCGCCCAAATTGGCGACACTGTCAAAAGACAACTTTTGGGTGTCAGATTAGACCAAAAAAGTAGCCCAATATGCGATAGATCGCCCGTAATGAGGATACTGTGGAAAAACCAACATTGTAGGATCAAAGAATTCAACTTTGCTACATTATAGGGTACTTTTAGTTGCCCAATTTGGGATAAATCGTTAAAACTAAACTTTGTCTACAATCTGCCCATTAGAAAACTCAAGAGTTGCCATGATAGGCACGAGAATTTCCGAAAAAGTGGCCTAATTTCAGCGCTAAAACCCTCTAAATTTCCCTTTACTACACAATTTTTCCCGTTTCCTCTATTTCCCAAAGGAATAGTGCTAAAATTAACGAAAAAGAATAATGAAATACGTCAAATTTCGGTTAAAAATTACATATCTGTAATTAAATGTACCTAATATACTTTCGCAAAAATGACAAAAGTAAACATTTTTGTGGCTTGAGAACCGCTGAATGGCGTGGTATTACAGAAATTTCCCTTTTTCGTTTAAATTTTCGCTTTTTCCCCTTAAAAGAGAAAAAAAAATCCCTCTCAATAACACTAAAAGCACTGCCCAATTTGAGATGAATCGCCCAAACTGGCAACACTGTCCTGAAATAAGAATTTGGAACCGAGTAAAAAAAATTTTTTTTTTTTTTTTTTCAATGATTGAAGTTTGCATAAAAACATTTTTTCCAGGCGAAAATTGGCCCTAGTTAACAAAAAAATAAAGTTATTGGGGTGGATTTTAGGGTGACAATTTAATTCGGATTTTATTAATATAAGCAAAATCTAGTT
This sequence comes from Orius laevigatus, assembly GCA_018703685.1. Taxonomy (NCBI): domain Eukaryota; kingdom Metazoa; phylum Arthropoda; class Insecta; order Hemiptera; family Anthocoridae; genus Orius; species Orius laevigatus. The sequence continues at coordinate 72,795 of JAGWEN010000169.1, forward strand.
AAGGAAGCAACCTTCCAGAACGAAAAAAGTGGAAAAAACTTCAAAAGGTGCGATACCGTTAAAGATGCAAGTCTGTAATTAGCCGCTATCAAAACAAATCATAAATTCAAAACGAGTGAGTTATTTATGAGTAGGAAACTCGTGCGGCCGACACACGGAAAGGCCTACCTGTCGGCCAACACGCGAGACAGATTCCGTTGTCTTTTCAAATCTTAATCCACATTTATAAAACCATAAAAAAACGTTTGTATAATTGAATTCAGTTTAATTAGTAGCAATTAAATCCACAAGAATTAATTCCTTGAGATGTTTTAGCGGATTTCCGAAGGAAAGCAGGCTATTGGGGCCGGCCTCACGGCGGCTTTCGGCTTAGAGGCTTATATATTCGTGATCAGGACGATCTCCTGATCACGAAAATATAGGTCATTCCCAACCTTTTTTATTCATTACCTCATAACTCATAACATAGGTATCCCTAAAGGCGCCCAGAGATGAGAAAAGGTTCTCTTCATCCCCAACCATTCCATACCCTAAGACACTCACAGATCAAAACTTTGGGTCCATTCTTTGGGACATCCCCTACTATACCCCAATACATTTACGAAGCTTGGGGACTCTTAGGCGCTATCAATACTCCAGTTCTCCATCCCTCCATCTCTACTGGCATCCACTGATACGATTTGGTTCCCTTGCACTGAGACATCAATAGCCATCCCTTACGATAACCTAAGACACCCCAAGATACTTTAGGTTCATCCTTGGGACATCGCTAACCATCCCCTGCAATGTCCCAATATATACATCCATAGATACGAAGTTGGGGGTCTCTTGGCATCTAACATGCTATCACTGATACATCCCTAGCCATCTCAATTGACACCCCCAATCCAGTTCATTGGCACCACTGGGAAATGTTGGGCCATGCCGAGGTTTTATATGGGTAATCTTTGAGTGAGTGGCTAAAAATGATCTTGATTGCCATGAAAATCTTTAATAAAACACCTCTTTTGCTGAATGTACAAAACGATAAAAGGCTAATCGATCCGTGTCAACGTGAAAGCTACGAATATATCGAGGAGGAGAAAGAACAAGTCACGTTGACCAGGTTCAAAAGGTCCTTCTGTTACTATATGACTGGAAACTTTTATGGACCGAAGTGGCACAGGACATTACCGCCATCTTCTTCAATTCTCCGAGAATTTTCCCCTTTAAAGAGGCTTGGAAACCGCGAAATCGGTCCGGCCGCAATTAGAACCGCAGGCGTCCCCGCGAAAGAAAAATAACGGAGAACCTTTTGTCGTATTAGGACCCCCGAGGACTATTTCAATATTTTCATTTTTTTTTTTTTTTTACATCCTTTTAGAAAGAAATAGGTTAGTTCAAGGTGTAACAAGTCCATTTTCGATTTTGTGCGTTTGTTTTCCGCATTCTTATCCTCATTATGAAACAAACACTTGCAGTAGAATAAAAACCACTTGACCTACCTAGAGGATAAGGTCATGCCCTTTTCATCGTGTTCGCATATCCGTGGTGATGACACTTTTTGCCCAAAACCTTTCTTTTAGTTGCATCCAGAAACCGGAAGATGGTTCTGGAAACACTCATTTGCGGGGCCAATCAAGCATGAATGTTTGATGACGAAAATCCTGTACTTTCACTGAAGGCTTGTGAAAAACAAAATTATTAGATACCCAGAAAACCCAAAGAACACTTCATCCCGATTTCATGACTTAATGTTTTAATGCCCATAACTTGCACAATTTTTAACCGATTTTTTCGATACATATTTCTAACTGTATATGAATTAGCTATTTAAAGAGCTTTCCAACGGTCGATAAAAATATATGCCAAACATTGTGAAAGTTAAGGGCACTTAAACTTTCAGTCCACCTTACAGGGTAATGTACAGGATTGTAGGGATTGGCAGGTTCTTACTTTTCACGGAAAGAGATGATGGAGTGGAGCAGTACGTGGTCTCAGTACATGAGCAGAAATCGACCTCCCTCCCCTTTTGGCAAGTGCTTTATAGTCTATGGACCATAATAGGAGCTAATTCAAATCATTAAGAAGAGTGGATATTGATAATGATCTTAAGGATGGTTTTTGAGCTCACGGTGTGGGAAAGTGAGTTCACGACCTGGACGTTCCGAAGAAGCTGCGACGGTCGATTGTTATTCTTAGGATAGACACACACGATCGTTTAGTGAAATTCCCCTCCTTGTTTTCTCTTAAGATCACGACCCGTGAAAAGCAACCTGCCCTTCCAGGTTAACGGACCGTCGGATTATATTCAAAATTAAGTTTTTTTATTTTTTGTTTCAGATTACGATCAGGCGGACGTAGCCGAAAGTGAGGTCCAAGTTCATAAATATCCGCCGACAAAAGTGCATAAAGTCCGTCCTTTGCGTCGGCCGGTGCATCACGTCCAGGAGTCGCCTTCGACGACCCAGCGGTCTCATAAGATCCACCAGATACACCCGAAAAGGGCGAAAAAGAAAGGGAAGAAGCACGTTAAAGTCAAAGGGTTGAAAAAATTGAAGAAATACATGCTCCCGTTACTTCTTGCTTATAAGCTCAAGTTCTTCACGCTCGTACCTCTTCTTCTGGGTGGCCTCGTACTCATGGTCGCCACCACCGGATTCGCTGGATTCTTCTTCGCCCTTTTCGCCGTCGGGGTCGGACTTAAAAAAGACTAAAGTGCCTTACTGGGGGGAAAGAACGTTTTCGTTACGAAGTTCTTGTGCTAGATTCGTTTTACGTGTCAAATATTGAACTCTTTAGTTTAGGTCAAAACGGGTCCTTGTCACATCGACTTTGTCTCTTTGTGCTTTAAAATCACTTGGCAGCCAAATGCCATAATGCTCAATCAAGCACGTGTATAGAAAATTGTATTATAAAAAATTATTTATTTAATTTATTTAACTTAAAAGTTTATATTTAAATATTTTTGTAAATAAATTACTTTATTTTTAGCGTTTTTTCTTCTTTATTTCAGCTCACGTATAAGATCTCATCTTAAAGCAGAAACCTGAATTCAAATGTTTTATTTTGTCCATTTTGAGCCAAAAAATTAAAACCAAAAGTTCAACCTGTTTATGATAATTTTCCACAATCCAAGTCTGGGTAAGTCAATTGAGAAAATCGAAATTTAAATCATTTAAAAAAAATTCACAAACGAAAAAACCGCAGATTGGGTGGCCTTAACAAAAAAAAAAAAAGTTTACAAAAAAATAAGAGGCAACCCACTTGCTCTACTTAACGCACAACTAACTTTCTTAATTATAAGACATGATACCACACCATTTTCTGTCCACACAACTGGGTTAATGGTTGTTTAAAATAAAAGAATAACGTTCGTCTCTATCAACTTAAATGATCCGACGAATTTTTAATGTAGGCAGTGCGAAGATATAGAAAATTTGAAATCTGAAGATATTCATCTGATAGAACCAAGGATCATCGTGAGAATCGGCTAATTTATAGCATGGCAATGACTGAACTAGATGTCACTAATGGTACCCCAATAAAGCATCTTAAAAATTGGGAATTTCTTCAAAATATTGCAAAAATTATGTCTTAGCACGAGTTATGGCGAGTGCAAAATTGTCCTTCTTTATTGTAAAATATTCATTGTGATCCTTCTGATTGTTTTCGTGGAGAAGCTCGAAGTTTACGAAAATCCATGATGTGAAAAAGCAATTTTTTTTTTCTTACTTATATCAATATCAAGGCTTTATCGGAATATGGGAAAGCAAAAATCGTGGAATTAAAATCTTGACAGTTTGTTATTTTTGACAAAAAATGTCCATGTAGATCTAACAATAAAATGATGCTAAACGGTTCAGAAATTAAGGGACTAGTTTGAAATAAGCAGTCCATGAAAAGACATGCTCCCTTTCATTTGTCAAGCTGACCGTCAATTCTAACGTAGATGCTCCCGATTTTATTGAGTTAAAAAAACAAAATCGTTTTGATTTTTTAATCAATTTTATCGTTTGATTGATATGTGGACGTGGAATCAGTTCAGAACTTGCGGTCTTGCGGTTTTCCTTCATAGTCCCAGGGGGGTGAGGCAATGGGCCCGATACGATGACGATCATGATGTTTAGCAGCCAGGGCTAGTAGGGCAGGTAGAAGATAATATCTTATATCTAGCTAGTCATAGCTAATATCTAACTAATTATAGCTAATAGGTATCTAGCTATTCACTGCTTCTAGCTAAACATACCTAATACATATTACATACCTAGCTATTCATAGCTAATATCTAGCTAATCTTAGCTAATATCTAGCTGATCATAACTAATATCTAGCTGATCATAACCAATATCTAGCTAATCATAGCTAATATCTAGCTAATAATAGCTAATATCTAAGCTAATAATAGCTAATATCTAAGCTAATAATAGCTAATATCTAAGCTAATAATAGCTAATATCTTGCTAATAATAGATAATATCTTGATAATCACAGCTGATCATACTAATATCTAGCTAATCATAGCTAATATCTAAACTAATCATAGCTAATATCTAACTAATCATAGCTAATATCTAAGCTAATAATAGCTAATATCTCGCTAATCACAGCTAATATCTAGATAATCACAGCTGATCATAACTAATATCTAGCTGATCATAACTAATATCTAGCTAATCATAGCTAATATCTAGCTGATCATAGCTAATATCTAAGCTAATCATAGCTAATATCTAGCTAATCATAGCTAATATCTAGCTTATCTAAGCTAATATCTAGTTAATCATAGCTAATATCTAGCTTATCTAAGCTAATATCTAGTTAATCATAGCTAATATCTATCTTATCTAAGCTAATATCTAACTAATCATAGCTAATATCTAAGCTAATCATAGCTAATATCTAACTAATCATAGCTAACATCTAAGCTAATAATAGCTAATATCTCGCTAATCACAGCTAATATCTAGATAATCACAGCTAATATCTAGATAATCACAGCTGATCATAACTAATATCTAGCTGATCATAACTAATATCTAGCTAATCATAGCTAATATCTAGCTGATCATAGCTAATATCTAAGCTAACCATAGCTAATATCTAGCTAATCATAGCTAACATCTAGCTTATCTAAGCTAATATCTAGTTAATCATAGCTAATATCTAGCTTATCTAAGCTAATATCTAGTTAATCATAGCTAATATCTATCTTATCTAAGCTAATATCTAGTTAATCATAGCTAATATCTAAGCTAATAATAGCTAATATCTCGCTAATCACAGCTAATATCTAGATAATCACAGCTGATTAAAACTAATTTCTAGCTGATCATAACTAATATCTAGCGAATCATAGCTAATATCTAGCTTATCTAAGCTAATATATAGTTAATGATAACTAATATCTAAGCTAATAATAGCTAATATCTCGCTAATAACAGCTAATATCTTGATAATCACAGTAAATATCTAGCTAATCATTGAATAGGTAATTAATATCCTGACCGTCATCATATCGGGCCCCTCACCTCTCGGCCCCGGGACTATGTAGGAAAACTTCAAGACCGCAAGTTCTGAAATGAATCCCAACCACATTTAAAACCAAATTTAAACCAAATTTAAATTTTATTCTAAAGCTACTTAGGTATAAAGCCATTTTACAATTTGGGACACTTGGGGTATTTGGGGCCGAAGTTACAGGCTTAGAACTTCGAATTATTTAAACATTCGAATAATCGAGTTTCGAATTAACGAGAGTTGACTGTATTTGGATACGTTGCCACGGATTGCTGCCAGATTTTTGTTTTTTGACCTAGCTCAAACTGAATAACAACCCAGTTTATATGTATTATTATGTCGCGGTCGAAAGGAGTCTATTAGTCTATGACATACGAATGTTTGAGCCTATTTACCCCTTAAGGGGCCGTGAAAACAGTTATTCAATGATAGCTCATAGAAAAATGATCCAATCTGGACCGGACTTTTTTTAAAATGAAGCTTATTTATTTCTCCGCGCATTCCACTAAACTTATTGTAATAAAAATAAATCTTTGTAGTAAAAAAAAAATGTTTAAATTTTTTTAAAAACTTTTTAAAGAATTGTTTAGTGAAATGCGCTCCACATAACAAAGAACATAAGTATGCAAATTTTGAATCAATTCCGATGACTCAATCTTTAGTTATCATTGAAATACTATCTCAACAAATTTTGAATCACGCGGGTTTTTCAACGAATCAAAGACAAGTGGGCGGAGAGAACCGGCTCCTCCTGCCAATTGAAGGGGAGGGATGAGTTTTAAAACCCTCGTGTTATGCGGGTCGCCCCGCCCTCGCTGTTATGGAAAGACCGGCACTGGATGGGCCCTTAACCCTCAATCCCCGAATAAAACTTTTTGATAGTTTTTGGGTCGAAACAATGTTTTGAGTATTTGAGTATTTTATGTCGGTGTTCATATTCCATATTATAGAACTTAATTTTAAGAGTTCTAAGTTTGAGAGAAGAAGAAAAAAGGTTTTTTTTTTCCTTGTTGACTTGATCCGTGTAGCATTTTCACGTTTGGAGAGATTTAAAAGTCAGAACGCATTAAAAGGTTTCATCCATGAGCACTCACTCGACAATTAGTACGTTTACTACTTTTAATTAGCCTAATCGCAAATCTTTTGAGTAGCCCTCGAACATAAATCAGGACCTTTGATCCAACTGTGCCGCCTTAATTGATCGTTTTCTTTTTTATTCAAATTCACAAAGTTTTTCCTCCTTTCTAACGAAAAATTATTGAATTATTAATTTATAGTTTATGGCTTTTATGCTCTATTTTTCTATTCTACTATCAGAGCGAATTACATCTCTGGAAAAGGTTAAAACATGTACATATTTTTAAAAAGGTCTTTAGGTTTAATTAAATTCACATAAAGCATTCTTCTACTTGTCTTGAACTGCCCCCGACAAGATATCCTCAAAATCCTCGGTGAGACCGACCTCAATAGCTCCTATTTTCTCCGGAAACTCGCTAAAATTCTATTGAGTTGTCATGAAATAACTTCCTATAGCCATCATATGGAAATTCTTAAATTTAAACAAAAATCGCTAAAAAAAATTTTTTACCTACACAATAGAAAATGATTGAACTTTGGTATTTGATTGAAGCTTCTTTACTGATCGTCGTTTTGTTATTGTTTACTTCTTGGTTTATGCGGAACGCTGCTCCTCCATAACTCGACGATTGAAAGTTTCCAGAACGGACGTTTTTATCGGGTGAAATTTTTGTTCCAGACTTAAGAAAGTTCAAAAGAGGTAAAAAGTGTGGTTTATGAATTTTTCTTTTAAAAAAAGCTGGGAAAGTGAGGCTTATCCTTGTCATAAATCGTTCCGATTGGTGCCCTTTAAGTTCGTCGATGGTCGCTCCATATTCCATTCCGTTCCAATAGGATTCCGTCCGAAAACCACAGATGAGCGAAAAAAGGGTCCTCGAAATACTATAAATGGACTAAACGTCCGTTAAACTTTTTCATTTGTGAAGAAACAATGAGGCTTCTCTTGACGTTCACGTTTTTCGCTTTGTTCGCCCTAATCGATTCGGAGCCTTACAACTTCGTTTTGAAAACTTTACGTTCCTGCGACACAGATTTGATCAAATGCGTTCAAAATAAAACGGTCAATTTAATCGAGAGGGTCGCCAAAGAAGAGAACCTCACTATAATCAAAGGATCGTTATTTTTAGTACGTGACCCTTCGGTCAATTTCACCGATTCCAAGCCGGAAAGGAGATCGATCGGAGATAGCATCACTAATTTATTCGACACACACAGCATTCAACTTAAACTTCCGAAATTCACTTACCTCTCCAACCCTCAACTAGAAGAAGGTAACCAATTGTTTATAATTTTCATTCACCAATCAGTAGGTAGTGTCCATATCAAACTTTATAATTATATATCATATATATTATATTATTTATAATAACCTATATCAAATAATTACTCTGAAAGATTCGATTTCGCTGATTTCTAGAGGAGTATATGCCTTTAAAATGAGACTAGTCTCATCATCTAGGACTTTCAGTTTTGTGCTAAAATGGTGAATTCTTCCAAAATTAGTTCCTCAAAGAGTGGTCAACTTTGATCATTGATATTTCCTAAGCGGCTTTACCGATTTTAACTTTTGTAAACGAAATGGACGCGAAATTTAACAATCTTTTATTTTGTATTTCGTAATCAAGTCGCTAAAAACTATAGTTTCCGAGCTAGAGGTCAAAAACTGAAGAGAGAAAAAAAAAGCCAATTTGGGAACGTTTTTTCTGAACCTGTTATTGGGTCCTAAATACGGTAAAATCAAATAGTGCACCCCCATTTGCATGGTAAAACACCTCTGGCTGCATTGTTTTCAGACAAACATAACAATTGAAATCAACTTTTGCATCACCCTAACCATCCCTAACCATTAAATGAGACTTAAAACCTCAGTGCTTGGGGAAATCTCAATGGAGCAGTTTCTTCAGTAAATTAGCAGAAATGTCCAGTAAGAATATAAACCAAGTAACGGTACGTAAAGGAACCAATAGTTATGGAAATATGGAGGACATTCTCTTCCTCTGTTAACGCTCCACATACCTTTTTTTATATACGTAGGCCTATCCAGATGACACACGATCCGTATAGTATTTCTCCTGACTGAAATGAGTAGCGCCATCTAGAGATAAAGGCGGGAACAAACAACATTTTTATGGCTTTCGACAGAGTTCAACACCGTTCATGTGACTTCGAAGGGGATAGGATTTTTTTATTTTTCAATTTGTTTGATATTAATTTTTTTTTTTTTCAGGGAGGAAAAAGAAGGGATACGGGGGCGTCGGGATGATGATTGGAGGGGTTTTGATGACATTGGGGATGGCGGCGGTGGCTGCGATGGCGGGGAAGGCGCTCGCCGCCTCCATGGCCGCCCTCCTTTTGGCTTCGATGAACGCTTTCCGAAAAGGCGGAGGGGGCGGCTCCCATCACGCCTCCTACGAAGTTATTTCGCTCCCGAGCCACCATCAACACCGAAGCTTCTACGACCAAGACCGCCCTAATAAGCCATACCAGTACGAACATCCCTTCGAACATCCACCCGCTTATGAGAACTGATTTCACCCGTCCATCCTCAAATTTATTTATATAAACTGTAAAAATATTTATTAAAATTAGATTTTAAACCTAAAAAATCATGTTTTTTGAAGGATGAGTCATCCTGTAAATATTGCTTTAATAGCCATTAGCTTCTTACTAGTGAACCTGCTAGTGGAAACCTTAGCGATATCTTCCCGGGGAAATGACAAGAGAACCCCCAAATGGGCAAAAACATATGCCAGTTTGTAAGTAGGAACAGGCGGGACCCATCGTGTAGGGCTACTTTTATTGCCTGGAGGCATGGTATACATTTTTTAATAACCTAGTTAGTAGACGGGACCCATAGTGCACCCAACTCTTGGGACCCAAGCATCCAACTTGGATGTACAAAAGCCTTTTGAGAATCATCAACCCTTATTCCAGTAAGAAAATTTTTTTTTTAATCCGCAAGCACAGCGATAGGTTGTTTTTGTTCTAACTGCATCTATAACTCCAATTATCTCTATTATCCCATTACCTTCATTAGTCATTACCCCGCTTACTCTGTTTTTGATTTCTTTTTACACGGACATAAAGATTACGTGATTCAAAAGCTAAAGACTACTGTCGACTACAAGTCGGAAACCCCAAAAGCGTCCGAGATTTTGGTTTAGGAAAACAAATTCCTTGACAGATTCCTCTGTTCTTAAACTTTCTCATTAGGGGACTCATTGTAAAGCTCTCTATTGATACATACTTTCCCCTCTCCTTTGTGTGTTACTGGGTTCTATTTGTTTTCAAAGACGCACGCGAGCAAAGATGTTTGCGCTATGGGTTAGCTCCACTTTCTAGACAAAAAAAATTTTTTATCTTTTTAATCCATTTTTAAGAATTTTTTTGCTTTTTTTTTTCCCTTCTCAATGATAAAGAGAAATCAATAAAATAAATTAGATCTGGTTTAACTTGGTCATTTATAGTGCTTAAGATGTCTTTCCTAGATCCGGCTGGATGTTCAGTGAAAGTAAACAATGAAAGCATTTAAAAACTTTTACTATAAACATTACGTCGAAGTTTTCTAATAAAGACTTTATTGCGTTTTTTAAATGAAGTTTTTTAAGATGATTTTTTTTTTTTTCAAAGGAAGATTAATTGAAAAGATCATAGGAACTTTCTACGATCAATGATTTTTAAAAGATAAACTCTTAATGTCTTTTATGATGAATCGCCCGTTGCACACGAGGTCGGTAATCACCGATGAGACTCTATTTGGTCACGTGTGCTGGTCCGGTGAACTTTTTCTGTCCTGTGGACCATTTATCATTCTTTTGATTTTTGAGAAACAAGAACGATGACATCTTTCTTTTGTGATTCCGGTTCAGTTTTCGACGGTTTGAAATTTCGTTTTCAAGTGGAAAATTGATGCACTTCAAAGGTGACGAGAAAGTGACTTCAGAATCTTAATTCCGGTCTTATAATTGACCGAAATGTCTTCGTATCTAGCCTTGCAAGGTATGCAAATGTGGAACCCAACGTAAAGGTCTTTTTGACAATGAAATGCTCTAGAAGTTAATTGACTAAAACATTTTTTTTAATTCTTTTGACAAGCTGAGCATGAAAATTGATGGGGTTTTCAAAGGGTTTTTTCTCCGGGAAAACTTTTAACTTTCGTTTCGGAAGAGAAAGAAAAATAAGAAGTTGTTTCCGGAAGCGTGGAGGGCTTTGACATTGGCCGTGGTTCACGATCAATTACGTCCGGTCGACGCCCACGATCTTCCAGGTCCGGGTTTCTGAATGGACCATTGAACCGACGGCGTCGCCCTCCCCTCGTCCCTCTCAGACCCGCCAACGGAGAAAGTGGCGGGAATCTCTGATGCAACAACGTTTTCACTCCCCTGACTCAACCTTGGTTCCCGGATCCCGGCAGAATCTCCTCTGTTAGGTCACATCGCGGAGCAAAAAGTTATCGAACACCATCCACAAGCTAAAACGAACTTTTCCATTTTCATTAACTTGAAGTTTTCTTCCACACAAGAAGGCTTCTGTGTCACTGATTCATTAGATTTCGACAGTCATCATGTTGGCACCACTGGCTTTGAAGGGATGACCGATGTGTCTACATATAGGTTGTGAATAAATAAAATTCGTTTTATCAAATCGATCGGAATAAGCTTTTAAGACGCTTCCGCCTTTTCACTTTCTCCCATGCGTCATTCAGCTTCGTCCTGTGGCCTTTGAAGCAGAACAATACTGTATCTCAAATTAGTCCGAACGCGGTGAAAGTAAAAGCCGATAATTTCTTTTTTCGACAGAAAAACTTAGAAAAAAAAGTGTCAAAATTTCAAAATTAGCAACTTTTTTTATAAATTGAAAGGAAAATTTTTAAAAAATGAAATTTTTGATTCTTTAATATTTTCGTCATCCTGTGCGAATTTGAAACTGGAACAGAAGAAAGTCATCGAAGCGATTTTTATAAACGCAATTTCACGGGACGTTGAAGATATTTCGGGTGTCGTTAAGTTAATCCGAGGTTAATAAAAAGGAAAATTAACTAATTTGGGCAAATTAGAAATGAACGATGAACATTTCGTGTTTAGGGAACAATGGGAGAATGAACCAAATTGCCCTTGATATATCGTTTTTACTTTCTAGGTTGGTCCTCGTTAATTTTTATGGTTGTTAGGACCATCTAGTGTAGCCAAAATTAAACCTGCACAACCTCGTTGATCCATCACTTTCCGTTTCGTGTATATGGGGTAATTTATGGGACAACACTTTACACTCCTGGGTGGAGTTTGGAGTTGACCATTTTTTCAAATAAGTAGGTATAGTCTCGCCTTTCTAGGATTTTTTTTTTTTTTTTTTTTTTTTTTTTTTTTTTTTTTTTTTTTTTTTTTTTTTTTTTCTGAAAAATCGTAATTTGGTTAAAATCCCTACAATTTCCAAATCAAGGTCCCACAAAAACTTTGACCATCGATATCTCCTGAACTCGTATGCCGATTTTGGATTTTAAAAGCTACTTAGATTTAGAATTAAATTATCTTCAATTTAGTACTAAGTAGTCAAGTCGCTAAAAGCCTTAGTTTAGGAGCTAGAGGTCAAAACTGAAAAAAGTAACTATTCGCTACCGTTTTTCAAAATGATGGACGAAGCATAACAGATATAAAAGGTAAAATGAGAAATTAAAATAGGTCCCTCAAAAACTTTGACCATCGATATCTCCTGAACGGCTGAACCAATTTTGACTTTTAAAAGCTATTTAAACGCAGAATTTGATTATCTTTAATTTTGTACTTAGTAGTCAAGTCGATAGAATCCTTGGTTTTCGAGCTAGAGGTCAAAAACTGAAAAAAGTTCCGATTTGGTACCGTTTTTTCAAAATGGCGGACTAAGCGCGAAAACTTGGATTTAGAACTACCTAATGTACTAAACAAGATAAAATCATAAAACCAAATGGTGTTTTTTATGGTTAAATGACACTGGCAACTGGACTATCTGTCTCATAGCATCCGGAATCCGCTTTTCGCATACTAAAATATAAGAAACGTAATCGTGGGCATTTTTTGTCATCGACCAACTTGCGCAATACGACCTCTTTTAAACTACGAACGTAGATCCTTCTCGTCATAACTTTCTTCTCCACTCTTACTCGGACGCACGACTTACGATAAAAGTTACCATAAAAAAGCTTAAACCTGTTAATGAGAGCGGCTAACGTTTCCCGATAAGTTTGGAGGAAAAAAAAGAATTGAGGACATAGTTGAAAGATGAGTAATAATGAAAGAAAGACAAAGGGAACTTCGGACGCTCCTACTTGCTAACTTCTCATTAACAGAGTTCACCACACCCTTTCAGATCATGTCCTCTTTTTAATATCTTCTTGAATATTCTAAACCTTTTGAGAACAATACACCGTTTTACTAATAAACATCATTTCAAATAAATCAACAGCACGTGTCCAATAAATGTCAGAAGCGTCATTTTGATGACGTCGAGACTTCTCCTTTGTCCATAGACTGTACACGAATTAGGTACTCCTATAATGGGATGAGACTATGTCAGGGCTGAGGGCCTAACGGTTCAAGGGCTCTCGAATTATAACGTGCTTTCATCTCGAGGCGGTAAAAAAGTTGAAAAAGATGATCCCGTTCCCACGTGGAGAATCCAAAAATTATCAGGCGATTCATATGGGGTTTAACGCCAGGAGGATTTATCTTGGAAAATACGATTACGAAGAAAGTGGATTTGAATCCCTTGGGAACCTTGACCATTTCAGATTAAAATCTCAAACTAACGAGTGGTACCGAGTCGTTTTAAATCAGACAAAATAAGATGAAAAAACTAGCAATTTAATTCAGTTCCTGCCTTTGAGCGAAATCTACATAAAGGTAATTAAAATAAACTATCAACAGAACTGTATCTACGAGTAGAAATCGTTCATTATACATAATGAAAAATTTCTTATTTACAAATAAAGGTCTAATTCGGTAGCAATAAAGGTCTTTTCTAATTTAAAAGTGGTCAAAGTCCACTCTCGTCAATTTCGATTAAAAAATTTTCATTTTAAAGAATCTGTCTTGGACAAAAAAGGATCAAAGTCCTCTTCAAAATTGCTTTTCCGATCTAAAAAAAGGTCAAAGTCCACCATTGTCAAACTAGCAAAGAATTCCTCTTTGAAAGTGTCATTCTTGTCCAAAAAAATTATTTTTAAATAGAAAAAAACGGTCAAAGTCCAATTAAAAGGCCCTTTCAAAACTGCTTTTTAAAGTGAAAAATGGAAGAAATCCATCCAAATCCTGATTTTCGTGCCAATTAGAGCCAAAGAACCCTTTTAAAAAATTATTCTTGCCCAAGGGACAAAGTCCCCCTCAAAACTTATATATTAAACTGAAAAATGGTAATAGTCCATCCAAAAGGCTCTTTACCGTCAATAAAGGGTCAATATACTATTTGAAATGTTATTCTTATGTCAAAAAAGGACCAAAATCACTAAAAAAGTGATTTCCATTTATCAAAATCGATTTTTCAAACTGAAAAATGGTCAGAGTCCATCTAAATCGCCCCTTTCGTCAATATGGGCGTCTCAAAAGTATCATTGTGGTCTCAAAAAATTGCCTAAGTTCGCCTTCTCTTCATTTTCAATCTGAAAAATGGTCAAAGTCCACTATCTTCCACATTAATCTCAAAACTGTCTTGTCGCAAAAACGATCAAAGTCCCATTTTAAACTGCTTTTTCAAAATGAATAATGGTCAAAGTCCAAATTAAAGGTTTTTTCCGGGTCAAAATACGGTCAAATTGCAGGAAAGTCCAAAAAGGGGAAAATTTACCCAAAAATCGTCTTTCTCCCTCACCTAGGGTCGAAATCTTCAACTTTTTTTTTAAACTTGTGTATATGTTTTCCACTTATGGTTATTGGTTGGTTTGGGTACCAAAAGATTATCGAGTTCCTTGTAGATGCTGAAAAAAAAAAATCAAATTGCAAAGTTTTTTTAAAAACAGTCATGTCAGAAAATGACCTCTTGTAAACACAAATCATTAAGGAAATTATTAACGATTTTAGTAATGAGAGGATCACTATGAAGTAGTCATAACGAGAAAGTGAGAAGTTTTATAAATTATTCATTTATTTTTTATTACGTCTTATTTAAATATTTTCTATTGGAAATAATGTTGAAATTAAAAAATTTGGGTTTATTTTTTTGTTATTGTTGTAATAGGGATTTAGTTAATGAAATAATTGAAAAGTGAGTGATTTTGAAGTAAATTGATTGATGTATGGGTAGTGAGTGAGTGGGGGGAGGCTGAGGGTGAGTCTTTGTTTACCAGCTTTCGCTTGAGGAGACGGAGCGGGGTATAAAAGGTCCTCTGACTTAGGGTGGGCCATCCAGTCGTTCAAACGTCCGAGTCATGTACGCATTCAGCATTTACGTCCTCCTTCCAGCGATCGCGTTGGGGGCTGTGCTCGACAACCGTATCGAAGAGAGTGACTGTAGTTCGAGGGAGGATGTCGTGAGTTGTTTGGGTGTGAGGGCAATCGCCGCTATGGACCGTGCATCCAGGATGTCCGATATTCAATTAGCACCGGGTGTCACTCTAGTCAAAGAGAACGACTTCAGGGCCGGACGTGCCTTAATGACGCCAGAACAGCTCGAAGAATCTTTACCTTCCAACGCCGAAGAAAGAAGTTCCAAGCTCATCGACCTCGCATACGACTCAGCCCTTCGATTCTTGCAATCGCACTCCCTCACCTTGAAAATGCCCCAGGACGCTCCAGAAACGTTCCAGCGTGCTCTCGATGAAGGTCAGTCTTTAAATTATCTAAATGAATCTTTAATCAATTAACTTCAGGACGAGCCAAAATTAAGAAGAAGGTCCTCCCCATTTTAATGATTATCGGTGCTAAATTGGTCACTCTTCTTCCTCTCGCTCTCGGCGCCATCGGTTTAATGGCCCTCAAGGCTCTTTTCATCGGAAAACTCGCTTTCGTCATCGCTGCCATTATCGCCTTCCAGAAATTCTTCTCTGGAGGAGGAGCTGGACTCGGAAGCTTCGGAAAAGTAAGATTTTCATTTCAAAAAATATTCTTTATACCATTTTTTTAGGGTCCTTCTGACTGGAATGCTGGATCTACCGGCGGATGGTCTTCCTCTTACGGAGGAGCTGCTGGCGGCCCATACAGAAGGAGCATCGAACAAGCCCACGAATTGGCTTACTCAGCTCAAATCCCATCAGTCGACTCGAATAGCCAATAAAAAACCCAACGATATTAACCTAATTTATTTGTCCATAATTTTTTAATTTATTTTTTTGTCTCAATGACAATTCTTTGTAAACTCTAAGAGTTGTTGATGTTTTTTTGTTATCAAAATCCTCCTAGATTTTGTACGACTGCAATATTTATTTTGATAATAAAAATTTTTACCATTGTTTTTAATATAATTTTTTTTGTCTTATGAGAGTCCCCTTGCCTCACCCCCCTTGGTAAAGGTACTACAATGAATAGACAAACCTCATATTTCAAGCTAGTCGTGTGGAAGAAGAAAAAAATTAAATAACAATTTTTTTTTTAAAAGCCTCCTTGAGGCCGACCTCAATAGCCTATTTTCCTACGGAAATCCGCTAACGCCATAAAAGATTCTGCGAGATCTGAAGATGATTTTGCATTAAGTTCAATTAATTTAAAAAAATTACATTTAAAAAGATAATTTTTATATTAAATAAATAATCTTTATGGTTTTTCGGTTCCATGAACTTTGTAATTCTGTGACATGTTCGTACAAATTATTTTCACAGTGGTTGATCTCGATTTTTTCGTTGTTTAACTAATGAGGAACTGACACGAAAATTAAAATCTTTTGTATGTTGGGGTTTTGAATTCGTTGAAAAAAGGGGTCTCGGATTTCTTTTTTAGCCACTAAGGTGACTCGACAATGTCTGTGTGCATGTAAAAGTTGAGAAGATTTTAGCATGGGGACAATGGGACTTATCACTCTTCTATGTAGGTCGCAAACTCATTAATACATGAACAACAAAACGCCTTTAGCGACATTTTTTTTCCTTTCATTTGGGTCGATTTTTAGGGTCAAAGAAAATTTCTTCCGATCACAAAATTTAAACAGTAAAAAGTGGCTTTTAGCTAATTAAATGGGTCTAGATTTAGCTAAAAATGATATTTGAAAGGTCTAAATTCTAGCCAATTGTCTACAAAGGAGCCAAACCTTGCTCAAATATTGCTTATTACCTAAACTTGGCAAGAAAATAAGTTAAAAGACGAGAGAAGACCCTTTTTACTCAAACTTTGAACCTTTTTTGATAAGGAAACAGAAAAGTCTTATCAAAAAAGGCTCAAAATTAGAGTGAAGAGGGTCTTTTCTAGTCTTTTAACTTCTTTTCATAAAAAAAAAAGGTTTAAAATTAGGCTAAAAAGGGTCTTTTCTTGTCTAAAAGGGCCAAAACCTGGGTGAAAAAGATCTTTGTCAAAAAGAGTCAAAATCTGACTGAAAAGGGTCGCACATCACAAAAAGTTCAAAATTATGCTGAAAAGGGTCTTTTCTTGTTAAAAGGGTCATAGTCTGTGTAAAAAGTGTCTTGTCAAGAAGGCTGAAAAGGGTCTTTTATGACCCTTTTGACAGCTTTTCAGGATTTTGACCCCTTTTGACAAGGAAAGACACTTTTCAGCAATGTTTTGAACTTTTCTATTTTTCTAAAAAAAAAAAAAAAAAAAAAAAAAAAAAAAAAAAAAAAAAAAAAAAAAAAAAAAAAAAAAACAGCATGATTTTAACCATTTTTACAAGCAAAGATACTTTTCAGACAGATTTTGACCATTTTTTGACAAAAGGAGACCCTTTTCAGCCAGATTTTGACAGCATTTTGCAAGAAAAGGCCTAATTTTTAACATTTACTTGACAAGAAATGTCAAATAATTTTGAGAAGATTATGTATCTTTTCGACAAGAAGAGCCCTTTTTGGCCATATTCGCAATGAAAGACCTCTTTTAGCCATTTTTAAAAATATCACTCCATTCAATCTAAGCCCCAAAAAGCTAAATAAAAGAAGAAAAAGAAGAACAAAAAAAAAGGTATTTTGTTTCTCTACGGAAATGTGTAGGGGTTGGTCTCAAGATTAACCCAAAAAAAAGTCCATAGCCGAAACCCGTTCGCTTTGGCGTCAAGAGCGTTTTTAAGGTGACTTTTTTCGTTTTTTCGCCAATATCTCGAAAACCGTAGGTCGTAGGCGAAATAATTTTTTGTACAAAATTAAAGATTTTTAGATTTTGTACAATTTTGACCTAATACAATTTTTTGTAGGGCCAAACGTATCTGAGCTACGAGGTGGGAAAAAAACGGGGTTTTTTATTTTGACCTCTGAAGGAGAGAAGACGTCATCTAATCAAAAAAGTGTACTTTATAAAAGTTGTAGAGAATTTAATTACCTTTTGAAAACAACAAACGATAGCAGCAATAAACGATAAATAGGCAGGAGTGGGGGTAAATTTCAAAATATTTCAAAACAAATTTCATTCAAAAATTGAAATTTCAAAACATTTTATAAAAACAAAATTAAAGCTTATGAAATTTGCTACAGATTTGATTTACTACGAGTAGGACCAAAGGTTTCTGAGTCAAAAAAAGTTTAAACCATCCTAAAGATTAAGCGCTTTATTATACAGAAGATTTGTTGTTAAAATGAACAAGAATTGATTTATCAACCATTTCATTGGTCGATTTTTATTTCAGATTGGAAATATTTATTCATTTTATTTTCATTTAAACATAGACTTTTCATCCACATTTGACTAATGTAAGAAAAAAAAAATTAAAGTTTTCTATTAAATTTCACTATGATCACGAAGGGGGAAAAATTTTTCTTTAATTTAATGAATAATGGCAAAAATAATGCATAAGTGTGCAGGAAGAAAAAAATTAGGGCCGCTCCGGGATTTGAACCCGGGACCTCCTGCACCCAAAGCAGGAATCATACCCCTAGACCAAGCGGCCACACAAGAGTCGTTGAAAGAAAAAATCGTTAAGAATCGTTGACGTTCTACTAACATGTAAGTTCTTAGTGCTTATTAAAATTGTAATTCAAATTTAATTTTTTGTAAAAATTTTATTAATTAAAACTTGAGCCAATTTTCTGTAGTTCGTTCCATCAATTTTGCCTCTCATGTTAGGTGCTAGTTAAAGTATTCAAAATTTTACGTTTTAATAGGATTTTGAAGGATTTAGGGACCTTCAAATTTAAAATATATTCTTCAATCTCAAACTATCTTTTCTTTCAGTACCTATAAATATTCTTTTTATGAAAAATTAAAAAAAAAAATGCTTATTCTTTATAATTTTTTGAAATAAAAATATACTTGAATTCTTTGAATTTATGTAAATTTAATTATGGCAAATTAATTATACTTACTGAAATTCTTGAAATTATAATCCAAATAAGAATCTGCCAACCTACGTTCGCATAGAGACAATACGATTACCAACATAGTAAAAATTTATTTAAAAAATTTACAATCAATGTTTAACG
Source organism: Orius laevigatus (assembly GCA_018703685.1). NCBI lineage: Eukaryota > Metazoa > Arthropoda > Insecta > Hemiptera > Anthocoridae > Orius > Orius laevigatus. The sequence continues at coordinate 91,888 of JAGWEN010000169.1, forward strand.
GTACTTTCTGCTCCAAAAATGAGTGAAAGTGAAATGAATTTTTTCTCAAAAGAGTTGGTTTTTAAACGAAAAGGTTTTTTTTTAAATGAGGGAAGGTATAAGACTCTTTAACATGCAAATGTGAGTTTAAAGGAGAAAATGCATCGGTTTACATTGTCAGAAATTAACTGGAGAAATGGTGTGGGAACGGCCTGAAATGCGACAGAAATGGCTTTTAGCCAAATTCAAGGGGTATATCACCGTTTGAATTAACGAAGAAGGTGCCAGTCATGCGTTTAACGTTACTCCTTTTCTTAGCCCTCGCGGTCGCCAAGGCCGATCAAGGTACGTAAAATAAACAAAAAAACAATTCCGTAAAACAACACTAGGATTTAGGAAAGTCACAAAAGTAATTTTTTTTTTTTTTTTTTCATTAGGTGTGGCTTGGATGAACACAATCTGTTAGGATCAGTTGAATTGTGTTGTATCTTTACATAAATTATAATCTAAATTAATTTAACATTCTCTTAAATCATTCACCTAGTTAAGCCGATTTTTTAAATGAAAACATGGATTTTTTTACTTAAATCTTAATGTTAAGCTTTGTTTGATTTTGAGCAGAGGTTCCCAAACTTTTTCACAGTGCGCCCCCTTTTAAACAAATTAAAACCTTTGCACCCCCCACCCCAAATGTTTTGAATGTTAACTTTGAGGTTTTTGAAGGAGATTTGGGATTTAAAATGTTGATTTTGAGGTTTTTGACAAAAGAAATTGCACTTAAAACGTAGATTTTGAGATTTTTTGACAAAAAAAATTGGCTCATATAACCATGATTAGGAGGTTTTTGATGAAAAATTTACAATTTAAAGTTGATTTTGAGGTCTTTTGACGAAAATTTGGCTTTTTAAATGTTGATTTTGACGAAAATTAGGCTTCATAAATGTTGATTTTGAGGTTTTTTTGACGAAAATTAGGCTTCACAAATGTTTATTTTGAGGTTTTTCAAGAGTTTTTGGGGAATATTTGCACAAAAAATCTTGAGCTTGCCCACGCCTCCCCTGGGGACAGCTTACGCCCCCCCCCCCCAGTTTGGGAACCACTGATTTTGAGGATTTAGAAAATAAATTTTTCCACAAAATGAGTAAAATGCTTGAAAAAAAATTTATGGGTCACATAAAAATTTCGAAAAAATGACGGGAGTTTTTATATAAGGAAGAAGGAATGAGTGCAAAAATAAGGCGCACGAGTTAGATTTTTCTGCAGAGCGGATCGGAGTTTTTGGTTTTGCACAATTCGTTCTCTGGAAGGGGCTATGAAAGGGATCTTCTGTAATGAATAATTATGTACTTATTTTTGACTTCAAAATCTCTAAATATCGAAATTCTCAAAACTCTTTTGTTTATAACTTTCATTTTCTGGACTTCATTTGGCTCCCTCTTTCAAAGTGGCTCGATTCCATGGCTGAACCTTTAAATGTCCGTAAAGTCCACAATCGTTTACCGATTTTATTGATTTTTATACCGTTGGAAAGCTCAATAAAATAACTTCCTAACGGTATAAGAATCAACTAGATCGGTCAAAATTTCAAGAAGTTACAGACGTTTCAATGCTCCACGATTTCATCAGTGAAAATTAGTCGGAAAATTCCTCAATTTCGACCCTTTTCTCACGAAAAGACCCTTTTTGATGGAATTAGACCCTATTATGTACAGAAAAATCCTTTCTACGTGGACTTTGACCCTTTTTTGGCCAAAAAGACACTTAGTCCGTGGATTTTGACCTTAGATAGGCTTTAATCCTACTTTTGACCAAAAAAAAAAAAAAAAAAAAAAACTTCGAAAAGCAAAGAAAAATAAAACAACCCGTTTTTGGCCTTTATGAAATGCCTTTGATCTTATTTAACACATTTAATGCGGCACGATTTCACGACTGAACCTTTAAGTGCCTATAACTTCCACAATTGTTTACCTATGTTATTGTTATTTATACCGTTGGAAAGCTCTATAAAATAGCTAACGGTAGAGTATCAATTTAATCGGTCAATAATATTATAAGTTGGGGGATTTAAAGGTTAGTCATGAATTCTTGCAGCACTGAGACTGTTAAAGAATCCAAATTCTCGATAAATCAGCCAAAATGGCATCCTTAGTAAAATTTCTGTTCTTCCGGATTTATAAAGAACGAAGAATTTTCCTTGTCAAATGCAACTTCTGTAGGTCTTACATTCTGACCCCAGGGGAGTGAGGCAAGGTGACACCTCAAGTTAGCCATGTGGAATAGGATATGAGAAAAAAAATTTGCTCATAGAAAAGTTAATTAACAAAACAATTACAAAAGAAAGAAATTCCAACAAGTTCATCTTTGTTCACAATGTCCAGAAGCTGTTGGATAGCCGCAGCATCCCAATACTCACTTTTATGCTGTTCTAATAGTCCAAAAGTTCAGAAGTTTTCTTAAAGCGAATAAAAAGCTTATGAACTTTAATTTTAAAAATTAGGTATTTCTTGTTCTATTTGCCAATATGGATGTTTAGCTTTTATGTTTCAGAGGCTGATAAATCTAAGAACATAAAGATACATCGGGACGAGCCTACCATACATCATAATTTGGGTTTGTTTTTTATATTTTCCTATCAAATTTTACAATAATTTCAACAAAAACTGAAAAATTGTTCACCTAATAAGTTAGTAAATACATAATCTTTTGTTTCCTTTTCGAAGATGGCTTCTTTGAAATTGAATTTTTTAAGTTTTACTAGGAAGGCGGCAGCGTTCCGCCCCGCAAAAGCAAATTTGTGACTCTCAGTTACTCGAACGGTTTGGATGAGTGCGAAGAGAATTCTGAATTCTTGAGCGTTCGCCTGGAGTTTATATGCGGCCTTCACCTTCCCTCAGGGCCAATCGGATCCTCACTTTTTTCTAGGTTGCCGACCTCCTTTCTTTTTTCCTCGCCTATAGAACATCCGTTAAACAAAAAATTCCAACGCTAATAAATTTATTCCATTTTTTTAAATCGTTTTTCCTTAAAAAGATGTGCTAATAGAAACAAAAAAATTTGAAAAATTCATAATCTCAATTTTTTTAAAAATATTGAAAATTCTCTATATTTTCGTGATTAGGAGATCGTCCTGATTACGAATATATAAGCCTCTAAGCCGAAAGCCGCCGTGAGACCGACTCAATAGCCTGCTTTCCTCCGGAAATCCGCTAAAATATGTTTCAATGATTTGACGAAAAAATTAGTCAAGATGATGAAATTTGAGCTTTTTGTGGATTAATCCATTTTTTTTCTTATTGTATTGAAAAAAATCTGTGCAAAATTACAATTTTAATAGTCCTCAAGGTGGTGACAAAAAAAAATTTCTTTTTTTTCAATTAAGAGATGACCACATAAATGGATTTTTCTTAGGTCAACGGTGTCTAATGGAATCGGGTTTCCTTTTAAATTTAAAGGTTTCTGAAACGATTTGAATGAATCACTGTCATTGATTACTAAGAATTGACTTTGTTTTAGGAAGAAGTCTCAAAAAAGGAGGACTTTTACGTAGTTTGGCATTGCCTTTGTTGCTTCTTCTCAAGCTAAAGGCTTCAGTCGTCATACCTACTTTGTTTGGCATCGTTTCATTGGTTGCTTTTAAAGGACTTTGGTCAGGAATGACTGCTTTAACTGTGACAGCAGCTTTGGCACTAAGAGGTCTTATTCCTCCACCGAGGATCATCCAGGTTCCAGCAGTCCAGCATGCAGTCGTCCATGACTACTATTCAGATTACAAACGAGCTGACGACTTATCAAGAATCGATGATTATCGATATGGTTATTAATTTATAAATAAAAATTGTTTTTATACATTTTGTTTATGTGGTGGGGATAAGAGAAAGATGAGATAAAAATTCTCCGTTACTTTCTCCCGGAGATGACCTACTGCCCGTGGTCCTGGATCCTGGAGGAAGTTGGTGGGGAGATTTTTTTTTTCCTCGTTGACTTTCTCTTTCCCGGGCATTCTAGTCCAGTGGTGGGGCCTTGGCCTCGAAGCCTTCTAAGGTACATCTGAGGAGGTCGTCGTGGGTATTTAACCACTCCCAGTCCAACCTCCATAGGCCAACAACCTCCCGAGCATCTATTCATGAAATATCAGCGATTCTATGTACCGGACAGAAAGCCTTTTTTCTGGTACTTGATCCTCATGGATTTCGCTTCTTTTTTGCCCTGATATGATTCACAAAAAATATTTTCTGTCAATTTTAGTCGTAAATTTTTGACCGAATTACATGCCTAAGTGCTTTATAAAGCATAAATTTTGATTTGTAATTTAAATTTTATCAGATAGTCATGATTCCATGACTGAACGTTTAGATGTCCATTTTGACCAGTTTTATTGATTGTATTTATACCATTGTGAACGCTTAAACTTCCAATCTGGCACAAAAAATGAACCTTTAAATGCTTATAACTTCCACAATTTTTGACCGATTAAATTGCTACTTATACGGTTAGAAAGCTATTTTCCAACGGTATCAATATGAATAAAGTCAAAATAATGGAAGTTACGGAGCAGTCATGAAATCGTTCCACACCGAATGTGTTAAAAAAGCCTAAAAAGATAGGAAATTGAGAAACAAATCTATGCAAAACTTGAAGGTAAAAAAAACCGAAAACCCAACATCTACATCTTGATTTCTCAGTTCCCTATTATCGACTTGAAATTTTCAGGGCATAGGTACCTACTTCATTTTAAAGATAAACAGTGTACTCTGAAACAGTTCCTTCTGCTTCAAAAATGAACATATGTCAAATAATTCGAAAAAATTCGTAAATTTCTAAGCATTTTCTTCTTGCCATATCTATGAACACGGCAGCGTTCCACCCCGCCATGCATCTCCATTTTCCTTCCGCTGATGGAAGATTTTCCAAGCCCTAAAATAATTTTCATGTCATCATTTTTCCTTTTTTGTGTGACACAACATTGTGTATTTCCCATTGATACGAGGTACCTACCACTGTATCACTTATTATGTGACAGTACCACTTTGTGAAAATAATCTATTACCCATAAAATTCCAAACATGATTTTTTTTTACTAAAATTAAAGGCAAGAACTTTATATGTACTTAGGTTGTTTTCTTTTTCTGCTTTTACAGATCCACCTCAAAGGCCAGTCGACGCCCTCTGTGAGAATACAATCTAAATACGAAATCTTTCAGAGAACATTCAACGCTCTCTATTATCACTACAACAAACTACTTCATCTTTCTAAACATCTGATTTTCTTTATTATCTCAAAAAGTTTGATTCATCCTTCGGCTTCTCTAATGTTGGCCACTTCTTTGCTGACTTCCGAGTAAAAAGTGAACGTTTTTATAAGCGTGTAGACCATGAAGACTTCAAAAAAGCATAAAACGTCCAAAAAAGAAGAAAAATATTTACCAAAGTAAGAAAACGCCAAGATTCCAGACACGGCGATCAAAGGAGTCGTGTAGTTTTGACAATTGAAGTAATAAGACTTCATCGCTTCTTCTTGGGCTTTTCCTGAACCAGTCGGTGGCGGTTTCGTCCTTTCCAGATAATCCCATGGACATTTAAAACCGTAATTTCGAAATCTCATATTTATCAGCCAATGAGATTCAGGACATCTTTGATCTATACAGACGTAACTACAGAAAAATTGCCATAAACTTCATTTTGGTTTACATAAAAGCGTCTTTTTCAGGCACGAATCCAGTAATAGTGAGCCCAATCCATATCATAAAGCCGGCCAGAATAATGAAAAATCCGTACAGAACATACTTCGGCTCCAACTTTTTTTAAATGATAAATTTTTCAAAATTAATATTACCAGAAATGACGCAAATGAAATGATCGTGAACCCGACGAGATTCATGATGGCGTAAAAATAAATGATACCAAGATGGACTAAAAATGGAATGAAAAAAATTGGGAAAAAAGATGTTACTTGCGTAGAGGCCAAGGTTGGAAAATAAGTCTTCGGCAAGAATATTAAATATCATAATGGTCAACATTAAAGCCTGAAAAAATAAAAATATTTTTGTTAAATTGTTTAATATCAATGAGCTCAGAAGAACCTGGGGTCACAAATGTTCTATTTCTACCTTGAATATTCCACAAGGGTGTGGTGGTGGAGAGGGTGGCTCTAATGAGGATGGCTGTACTAGAAAATAGGGACAATTGTAGATACCCATGGATGTGGAGGCCACCTATGGGTGGATGTGGAGGCCACCTATAGGTGGATGTGGAGGCCACCTATGGATGGATGTGGAGGCCACCTGGATGTGGAGATGGATGTGGAGGCCACCTATGGATGGATGTGGAGGCCACCTATGGATGGATGTGGAGGCCACCTATGGATGGATGTGGAGGCCACCTATGGATGGATGTGGAGGCCACCTATATGTGGAGGGATGGATGTGGAGGCCACCTATGGATGGATGTGGAGGCCACCTATAGATGGATGTGGAGGCCACCATATGGATGGATGTGGAGGCCACCTATGATGGATGTGGAGGCCACCTATGGATGGATGTGGAGGCCACCTATGGATGGATGTGGAGGCCACCTATGGATGGATGTGGAGGCCACCTATATTAGGACGTGGAGGCCACCTATGGATGGATGTGGAGGCCACCTATGGATGGATGTGGAGGCCACCTATGGATGGATGTGGAGGCCACCTATAGATGGATGTGGAGGCCACCTATGGATGGATGTGGAGGCCACCTATGGATGGATGTGGAGGCCACCTATGGATGGATGTGGAGGCCACCTATGGATGGATGTGGAGGCCACCTATAGATGGATGTGGAGGCCACCTATGGATGGATGTGGAGGCCACCATGGATGTGGAGGCCACCTATGGATGGATGTGGAGGCCACCTATGGATGGATGTGGAGGCCACCTATAGATGGATGTGGAGGCCACCTATAGATGGATGTGGAGGCCACCTATGGATGGATGTGGAGGCCACCTATTGATGGATGTGGAGGCCACCTATAGATGGATGTGGAGGCCACCTATGGATGGATGTGGAGGCCACCTATGGATGGATGTGGAGGCCACCTATGGATGGATGTGGAGGCCACCTATGGATGGATGTGGCAGCCACCTATGGATGGATGTGGAGGCCACCTATGGATGGATGTGGAGGCCACCTATGGATGCATGTGGAGGCCACATATAGATGGATGTGGAGGTCACCTATGCATGGATGTGGAAGCCACCTATGGATGGATGTGGAGGCCACCTATGGATGGATGTGGAGGCCACCTATAGATGGACGTGGAGGCCACCTATGCATGGATGTGGAAGCCACCTATGGATGGATGTGGAGGCCACCTATGGATGGATGTGGAGGCCACCTATAGATGGAAGTGGAGGCCACATATAGATGGACGTGGAGGCCACCTATGCATGGATGTGGAGGCCACCTATTGATGGATGTGGAGGCCACCTATAGATGGATGTGGAGGCCACCTATTAATGGATGTGGAGGCCACCACCTATAGATGGTGAGGCAATTATTTCTCCTGGATTCAATATTATGAACCAAAAGATCATCATATTTGATTGATTACTTTTCCAATGAACGCTGTAGTCACCACTCTGGTCTGTAGCTGAAAAAGTTTGACCAGCTGATCACTGGCTGTGGATCCTTCGAAAGAATCAGTCATTTCACTACTATAACATTAACAAAATTAAAGAATTCTCCATATGGTTGTTTTTTGGACAAAAAAAAAAAGTTTTCTTTTCGAAGGAAATACTTGACAGTAGGACAATGTAGTTATGAGTTCAAACGAGAAGACAAAAAAAAATATTGTCTTCCTTTCACTAAGTCACTGACCTAGATCAACACTTCCAATGCCCCCTGTTAAGAGCAATTTTACCTTAGGAAGTTAATTTTTTCGACGAAACTGTCTCAATTGGAGACTTAACCATCTTGACCTTATGGGGTTATAATGGTGGAATGTGATTTTTCAGCCAATCTTTCATCATCAAAGCCTTAAAAGAAATCGTACTTAACTAAAGGTATTGCTTATTGCCTCAATCCCCTGGGATTACCTACTTCGGTGAAGTAGGAACAGATTCGCTCGACATTTTTATCTTTTTGGCAATTAAAGACTATTTTTGACTCTTTTTTTGTGTGTGGCTGTCGGTCATCTCACCTCATGGGAATGGGAGTGTTTTTTTTATTAACGTATTTGATTATAGAAGCTAAACCAGTTCAACGATCACCCATCATTTGCGGTGTTGGTTTTGAGGTGTAAGTAACGATGTGGTTTTTGAACCAATTTTCGATGATATTGGGTCACACATTTTAACGTGACACTTTTTAAAGACTATTTTATGGCGTTTTTATGGTAAAAAAGTATACTTATTACGGGAAAGTTTGACATTTTCTTGAAAGTCTTTGTACTTAAGAACGGTAAAAAACGTTAGGGTGTTGGTTTTTTTTGTTGAACTTGGAATTTTTACGATAAGCAACCATTTTCTCCCTTCCCTTAATTGTGTATCGTTAAAGCTCTGGTAGACGTTTTTTTCCCTTTACCTATTTGGATTTTTTCGTTCTTTGGAGAGTCCGGTCGAAGCTGTGGGAAAACTGTTAACTTTCACCTCTTCCAATTCATAAAGCCATTAGTTCGATGTGACCATGAACCCCCGCCCGGGGTGTGGAAAATTGGCCGCGACATCGGACGCTTTCCAGTTCAAAATATTTGAAGACAGTAATTGAAAGAAAATACTGTGGGACGATCATTTGTCTCTTTGAAATAGGTTATGCGGGGTCTATTGGGACAACTGTAACAAAACGAGTATGGTCTATGGTATGGTACAGTGGAAATAGGGAGGTTTTTTAAACCAAAATTAATTTTTTGCACTAGTCCAATAGTGCCATATTTACTACACACCCGGATTCAACCCAGTGACCCTGCTGATGCAACCTATCGAGCACTTTGATGACTCCTATGATGCATTTTCCGACCAACTCTAACTCACTCTTCACCTCCTCTACCCTCCATCACCCCTTCCTCCCACTTTTATACTTCCGGTTGAGAGCGTCCAATTCCAAAACGAAATCAAAATCCTCAAATTTTCCGATACGCATCATGTTGCGGTTTCGTCTTGGGCGACCGAAACAATCACGCTTTTCCGGAGTCTTAAGAAAGAAATCGAAAACTCTTTTCCCACGATTTTCATTAATCGGTAAACTTCTAAATTTCGCTCTAGCGGTAAAAAATAATGCGGGAAAACGAGGGAGGGCTTTTCTCGGGCCATATTTACACGTATTAGGCCAAGACGCGTATCTTCTGTCTCTGAGAAAACGTGATTTTCCTCTTTCTTATAAAAATTCCCTCCCCTGAGTCCCAGAATATCCCCGATTTTCCCACGCAACCTGAATTTCGAAATTTAAAAATACCCTTAATATATTCTATATCTCATCAAAACAGGAACAACAATTACGACAAAAAGGCTGAGATAAAAAGGTTCAATAAAGAGATCAACTCGGACCGTTTCTAAACGTTTAAGCGGTCCGTGAAATACGTGCTTTGGGTACGTGTTTCGCATTAGATTGGATTCCAACCTGAAAACGTCAGTTTTCTGAATTTTCTACACTCGGAAGTTAAGAAAAGACTTTCTGTTTCTGGTTAAACCGTTGAAGAAGAACGCCATTAAATCAAATGACTTCGCATTTCTGTTTTATAATTGTCTCTTTTCACCAAAACGCTAATAATGACGTGTATGAGGTGTAAACTAAACTATTTTTACGAGCTGAAGTTAATCAAACCTTGGGAAATTTTGTTATTTATTGCCTTATTATGACTTCTTTTTCTCTGTCTGCCTGCAACTGGGTTTGGTTTCTTTCTAGCAACTACAAGGTCTTTAGGTTGACAACATTTGCCACTAGGTTACCATAGAGATTCGCACTGTAAACGCCATCGAAATGCAGATGTAGATTTTGACAGAGAACCCCTGATCGTCACCTTTTCACTATAAAGACCTGGTCCCGGTACCTAGAAATGCGTTAGCATTCCGCCCAGCCAATGTATATTTTGGTTTAAAAAACCCCGATCTTCAATTTTTAACCATATACAGAGTAGGGCCTCAGGACGTTGGAATCAATAGAGACGTCTTAGAGAACTCACTTTTTGAGAATGTTCCCTTTTTGGAGGCTCCACTTCCACCAAACCACCAAACCACCAAACCTTGAATGTTGATTTTGCGGTTTTTGAAAGGAAATTGGCTTTCAAATGTTGATTTTGGAGATAGCCAATGAAAATGACTGCTTGGTAAGGCGGAACGCTGCCGTGTTCTTAGATGTGCACACGTGTTCCTAAGTTTTACACTTGTTGGCCTAGGAACCTTTTTGGAGTTATATGCCATCAAAACCTTATTTTAGTCTTCGGGGCTTACGTTTTTTTGTATAAGCCCAAAGTTCTTTCATTTATGTGCTTTTCTTTTGGAATTTATTGGAAAAGATGAAAATACGGTTCGTGGTAGCCGTACCCCCCAGGGAACGCTTAGTTTTCCCCCTTCCCAACGATGCTCCAGTTTTCCGTCGTCTTTGTCTCGAATATAAGACTCCTCTCCACCCCGTTCGCGAACATTTTACCGACCATGTTCTACCAGAAAGTATTTATTTTGTGTTTGGTGATTTTATTCGAAAAAGCAGCTTCAATACAGGATGAGGATATACAAGAGAACACAATCGACTCCAACTCCCCTTCTACCAATCAAGCCGTCAAAGAGGTAAACCTAAAGGATCATTTTTAACCAAGGAGTATCAACAATTTACACTTTTTCATCACTTTACTTTTAAATTATCAACAAACACTTTAATTCTAAGAATTCTTTACCTTGAAATAAGGGTTAGAAGAAAAGAAAATCGAGTAGGTATTTCCAATTTTCATGTCCGAAATAGCTTTCCAAAGAAAAGTAAGCTATTTTTTCATCCCATGACTTTTGGGGTTTTTCTGGAAATGCTAAAAACTCGCCAGAGGTATTCCTGAGACAAAATAAGAGTGAACAAGCAACCAAAAGATTGTGTTGTTTCAGCTCCCTGTGGACTTATCAACTTGAAATTTTTAGGGCTTTTTGTTCCATTATTTTTGAACATTGGTTAGTACCTAATTTTTTTGAAAATTTTCAGACCCACGTATGTATACCTTTGTAGAACTCAAAATGGCCGGTCTTTCCTAATTTTCAATTTTAGCTTGAAAATCATAGGTGTTTTGTATTTGTTTTATTATGCCAATCAGCGCGTTTAATTCGGCATTTTAATTTAAAAGCGTTTAGATTAGGAAAGCGAGAGGAATCGCCGTTACTAAAAACGTTTTCTTCTTGTGGAGGATTCTATTAAGGACAATACAAACAAAGTAGATATACAAAACCAGAAAAATGTCTGGCAGGGGCCAAATGGGGTAGGCAAAAATGTCACTAAATTATCAAGGAAATGAACTAGAAATCTTGGGGGGATTAGATTTGTTCAGGGAATTCAATGGACATGAGTTTTCAAGATCCTTCTACAAACTACCTTCCTTAAAGTACCTAGGTCTATAATGTTAAGGAGTTACATGTTATTAATCTAGTAGAAGTTACTATAAATTACTAAAATACCTAAAATTGCTGGAAGTTTTTTAAAATTTCAGGTCGATTAAAACATCAAACCAGCAATTTCGGGAAGGGGTCACCTGTGAAGGAAACCCTGTATAGTCAAAATAACCGAGCTGCAATTTATATAGAACCTAAATTAAAACAAATTAAGGGCCAGGGGGAAAAAAGATGAAAGTCACCGTCGTCGATCGATTTTGAGATATTGAGGTGTGAAACTATCGTCTGGTAAAGGTAAACTAAGGGGAAAAAAGATGAGAATCGTCCGAAATTTGCATGAAAAGATTCGGGGTAAGAGGAAAATAGATGAATGTTACAAGCATTACAATAAGATATTACAAAAGGATTAATAGAAATCAAACTTTGTTTTTCATTTTTCTCACTTTTTGGTCACTTCATCTTTTTCCCTCTGGCCCATCATAATATAGTCCAGTCTACAGAGCAGTTTGAGGGAAACTATCCTGCAAAAAGTGGTGTAAAAGATTTTGTTGTTTTAAATGGTCCATTTGGGTCCCAATAGCATGTTTTTGAATAGTGCCAACAAATGCAGCTCAAAAAACTCGACTTTTAGCAGATTTTCTCAGTGGCTATTTTCAGTTATGCGTTGATTTAAAACAAAAGTTTGCCAAAATTGGTCGAATAGACAAGTTGTCTATGTGGCGACTAAATCGTGTGGTTTGTGTCCCAGAAAGTTATTGCCGTTCTTTTTTTTATTTTCCACGTTCTATTAAAATGATCTTGATTATATTTTAGCGAGTTTTTTCCTATTTACCTAGGTACCTAATAACTAATAAGTATATAATTTTTTAAGCACAAATTATGAGAATATTTTGTTATAAATTATAACTTACAAATATTCTTAAGTGAAGGAAGTTTGAGGCCATTTCTTTAGCAATCTTGGGAATTTTTTTAAATCATTTTATCCTAGCCTATAAATTAATTTATTGGAGCATTTAAGCTCACAGGCTCACGTTTTAATCGTTTTAGGAAATAAGAAAGATGTCATTTCAAAGTGGAACTTTTTCAAAAATTTGACCCTTCTTAGTCCAGTCAATCTAAGCCCGAAAAGGCCAAATAAAAGAAATAAATAAGGTATTTTGTTTCTCTAGGGAAATGTGTAGGGTTTTCAAAAGGTAATTAAATTCTCTACAACTTTTGTTAAGTACACTTTTTTGATTAGATGACGACTTTCATCCTTCAGAGGTCAAAATAGAAAACCCCGTTTTTTTCCCACCTCGTAGCTCAGATACGTTTGGTCCTACAAAAAGTTGTATTAGCTTAAAATTGTAGAAAATTCAAAAATCTTTAATTTTGTACTAAAGGTTAATTCACCTACGACCTACGGTTTTTAAGATATTTGCAAAAAAGAAAAAAAAATCACTTTAAAAACGCTCTTGACGCCAAAGCGCACGGGTTTCGGTTATGGACTTTTTGTGGTTAATCAGGGGACCAACCTCTACACATTTCCGTAGAGAAACAAAATACCTTATTATTTTCCACCTCCAGGCTTAGATTGACTGGACTATCTCCTTTCATTTTTCACCATTTTTATCCTCAAAAGCCAGTCACCTCAATACCAGGTGCTTATCTAGATTCCTCGACCATTTTATTGCCATAGAATCCCCCAAAAAATGCTTTATTGCAACGGTTTTCCATTTTTAGGGCCTATATCATGTCATTCTCCCTTATTTCCATATTTTCTGATCTCCTTCAAGAGACGTCAAAAACGAACCGAACGAATCGGCCTTTCAATTATAGTTTTTTTTTCCAGGACAAAAATTATCCGTTTCAATTTCATAGCTCTTTGCCGACCCCCTGGCTGAAAATTGAGACTTTTCACTCTCTCGAATTTCACGCCCCCGCCGTGAAACAAAAGGCTCTAAGTGATTTAATTTTCATACCTTGTCACGGAAAAATGCAAGACGACGAGTGCAAATTTTTTATGCCCTAAGAAGCCTCGAAAACTCTTTAAAAAATGAAAAGTCCTCAGTTTCCCTAACTTTTTTTTTTTTTAAATAAAAAGTAGGTGGATGCACACCATTTTGTTTATAAGCCAAAATATGGAAGCCAAAAAAAAAAAATCTTTTTTACACAAAATCACTGACTTGATCAGAGGTCCTATTTCTTTCTTCCGTTTCTCATTAGAAGTTAAAAAAAATTAACACATTGTTGGAAGCGTTTCTGGAACGTTTTGGGAGTTAGTATGTCCATTCTTTGTGAAAAATGGTTCAAAAAGCTATTTTTTGTAAAGAATTTCTTGAGCGTATTAGGACTTAAGTACCAAAAACCTTTCTCTGTTTTATTTTTTACGACTTAGCTCCTTTCAATACAAAAAGTTGTACTTTTTTTTATTTGTTAGTTTTAATAACAATTTTTATCTACTGATCACGATGATGGACAATGACTTTTCGAAAACGGGAGTGATTTTCCTTTTTCTGTACGGTTTCCTTATTAGAAAAGTCCTTTATTGGGGAAAAGTCGTGAAAGTTGTTAGGGGAAAAAATGTGAACAAGTCGAGGGTCATTCGCCGGACGGTGATTTTGAATGCGTCGCTGTGGTCGGGATGCAATGATCCGAGACAGTTTTATAAAAGTTCTTTTAAAAAAATTTCGTTTTCTAGGTAATGGGGAAGGAATGTCGGACGTCCTATTCTCCTTTTTGCATCAAACTTGGGCTCATGAGATTGGTCGGACGTGGAGAAGGAATTTCGATTCCGATACTTCCAGGCGTCGAGTTGAAATCATCGCCTAGTTCGAAGAAATTCGATGAAACTGATTTGAGCAAAGAGCCTCAAAAAATTGATGTTCTGTTGCTTCGGAAACTTTCAGACTACTTTTCTTCGCTTTCGATCAACTTGAAGATTCTTGAGAAGTCATCACCGTTGGAGTTCGCCAAAGCGTATTTTGGTGATGGATCTACAGGTGAGTTGCTGTTCTTGTACGAAATGATTCAAATTTTTGTTTAGGAAGAGGAAAGAACAAATATGGAGGTGCGTTGGCAGCTGCGGGGTTGATGTCTGGAGGGACCCTTCTGGCAGTCGGTATGGCCGCATTGGCCGCCATGGCCGGGAAAGCCTTAATGGCTTCGCTTCTCGCTCTTTTGCTCGCTGGAATCTCCGCCATCGGCAAAGGAGGCGGCGGCGAAGAAAAAACCACCTACGAAATCGTCGCCAAACCAATAGTAAGCCATCACAACACCCATTCCAGCGAGATCGTCCACGGTGGCCATCACTACAGACGAAGTTTCGACCCACACTCACTCGTCTATGCTAAGCACGTCACGTCTTGACTGAAATTTAACTGATTGTGATGTACATTGTGATATATTTATTGAAAAAGCACAATTTAATAAAATTTTAATTTATTGTTCGATGTATCTATAAATACTGCCAGTACTCAAATCCTTTCGCTCAATAATCGTTTCCAGCTTTTCGTTTGGGTTTTCAGCGTTGTCACCTTGTCTATTCCAGAGCAAATGCTGCAGCATGTTTTTCGATGTCGTAACGAGACTATCGTTATCAATCTTTCTATATTCGAACTAAAAAAAGGTCTCAATCCACAGCATCGTTTCCTGTACTCACCTCATGAGGAACTGTTTCATTTATATGTTTCTGCAAAGAAAAAAGGTAGAGTTTTACCAAGATACGTTGGTAGGTCAAGGTCGGCCCATATTTACTTGTGAAGATTTCCACGAGATGTCAGGATGTTCAATAAAAATGACTTTATTTCGAATCGATTCACGTTTTAACGTTTCTTTTATGCTTCTCAATTCTGATAAAATTTTGGAAAAATAATCGTGATAAGGATCTGACCTATCCAATTTCTGAAACAAACAAACATCTCTCTTGAAATGTCAAGATCTTTGGCGTCTATAAAACAAAACGGTTACTATGGAAACGAGGTGACGCCATGGAAACCATTTTGTTTCTTAGACAGGCAACATCCTGCGAAAGGACTCTTATTTACTATTAGTTCTTCACTGTCGCTTTCGGTCGAATATCCTTTTTCATCCGTCGCTATGTTTTTAAAATTATGATTTAAATAGGTTTCTTCTCCTTCGCTCTAAATGTGAAGAAACAATATTAGATTTTAGCAAGGAAACCTCCTTTCGGACTCAATACCTCATCGGATGTCTCGGTGACAATATTGTACGTCAAATTGTCCTTAAACAATAAATTGAATAATTTGTTTTTTCGTTGCTTTACTTACGATTCTGCTCTCTTCTTCACTTTCCGAGTATACGATACTATTTTCAGTCTCAAAAAAATAATAATTAAAGATTTTATGTTGATTTTAATTTTGTTTAACTTACTTACTGACAATAATTGAACGTCACGGCTGGACCATTTGGACAAAAAATCGGTTTTTCCCGAATAAAGGCTGTCTTCAATCGAAATGTAAGAATTAGAATCGTCCTTAAAAAAAAGTTGTAAGCTTTTATTTTCTCCTTTGAAAATTTTGCGCCATAGGGACAAGCGAAGAGGCATTTTTGATTTCCATGAATGGGTAACACAGCGCTTATCCTCCTTACCACAGCAAGCAAAGTCAAGGGATAACAACGACGCTATACCTACTTCACTTGAATTTCCTGATTTTAAGCCAAATTCTGAAGGATTCCTACAGCATGGAGAGACGCTTAACATTTTGGTTCTTTTTTCAATCTTCCCTTTCGATTCTTCATCTCCAGACTTAACTGCTTTCGATAATTTATCCTTTAAAAACACAATTTTGACCAATTTTTTCAACAATTAAATACTACATTTGTTGGAGCTTTTTTGAAACGATTTCCACTCATGTCGAAATTCGAAGTTTGTGACCAACTGTTTTTCATGTTTTTGTAGAATTGTTTAAATGATTTTTTTGATAATTTGGAAGGGAGATTTTAGTATGTATCACATGTATTCGTTTTATTGATTACTCATGTGTGATAACTTATAAGGGGTAACTAAATCAATGACCAGTCAAAAGGCCAGCATCAGGTTAAATATGGTCATTTACTGTCCTTTTTCATTCGCACTCGGATGTGTCTCGTGCGAAAACGATGTTATATCAACACCTTTTGCGTTATTAATTATTTCAGGACAGGATCAAGAGTGTCTTATGCAAGAATATTGCAAATATCTTTTTAATTAAAACAGCAAACCTGTTTTTTCGATCCCAAAACGATAACATAGTGACCTAATTGTGGCTCACCAAGCCCTAAGATTTCGTCATAAAACTACCCCTTCTACTATCAAAGAGGCCAGGGAGGTTCCATGGTGGTTTTCTGTTATCCCAACTGTTGCTTCCGAAGAGTCTTCCTAATGATATTTTCGCGGATTATTTGTCTGGGAAGTAAAATGTGATATTTAAAATAGGCGAGGGGAAAAGCTGAACGTCCCCGAGCCCGACGAGGCTTTCACTCGAAAATGTTACCCGGTTATTTTTTCATACGGAGGAGTCTTCCGTTTTGTTCCTTTATCGTTACGTTTTGTATTGTTATGACCGTTCTTATATTCACCACTGACTTTAGAAGTAAGGCATTTTCTTTGTTTTATTTTTTGGTGCGGGTTATAGCTATTTATTCGTTATTTGGCTCTGTGGCGACCATCAAGTTCCACCATCTGGACGCCATCAAAATCATCTGATTTAATTAATAAAAAACTTAAAAAGCCGAAAACACATTTATTTAGGAGAGCTCATCCTCGACTCTCCATAACTGGTGACCCCGACGTGACATAACGACTACTACCCCCAGCGCCCTCATACTGGCTCCCACTACCCCAACGCCCTCCAGCAGGCTCCCACTACCCCAACGCCCTCCTACTGGCTACCACTGTCCTCAGCGCCCTCCTACTGGCTCCCACTACCCCCAACGCTCCCCTACTGGCTACCACTGTCCTCAGCGCCCTCCTACTGGCTCCCACTACCCCCAACGTCTCCCCTACTGGCTCCCACTACCCCCAGCGCCCTCCTACTGGCTCCCACTACCCCCCCCAACGCCCTCTTACTGGCTCCCACTACCCCCCCCCCAACGCCCTCTTACTGGCTCCCACTACCCCCAACGCCCTCCTACTGGCTCCCACTACCCCCAACGCCCTCCTACTGGCTACCACTACCCCCCAACGCCCTCCTACTGGCTACCACTACCCCCAACGCCCTCCTACTGGCTACCACTGCCCCCAGCGCCCTCCTACTGGCTACCACTACCCCCTAACGCCCTCCTACTGGCTACCACTGCCCCCAGCGCCCTCCTACTGGCTCCCACTACCCCTCAGCGCCCTTCTACTAGCGCCCACTACCCCCAGCGCACTCCTACTGGCTCCCACTACCCCAACGCCCTCCTGCAGGCTCCCACTACCCCAACGCCCTCCTACTGGCTACCACTGTCCTCAGCGCCCTCCTACTGGCTCCCACTACCCCCCCCAACGCCCTCTTACTGGCTCCCACTACCCCCAGCGCCCTCTTACTGGCTCCCACTACCCCTCAGCGCCCTTCTACTAGCGCCCACTACCCCCAGCGCACTCCTACTGGCTCCCACTACCCCCAGCGCCCTCCTACTGGCTCCCACTACCCCCAGCGCCCTCCTACTAGCTCCCACTACCCCTCAGCGCCCTTCTACTGGCTCCCACTACCCCAACGCCCTCCTACTGGCTCCCACTACCCCCCAGCGCCCTTCTACTGGCTCTTGATACCCGAATGCCCTCCTACTGGCTCCCACTACCCCCAGCGCCCTCCTAATGGCTCCCATTACCCCAACGCCCTCCTACTGGCTCCCACTACCCCCCAACGCCCTCCTACTGGCTCCCACTACCTCAACGCCCTCTTACTGGCTCCCACTGCCCCCCAGCGCCCTCCTATTTGCCCTCGCCATCCTCCATAGCCTCACTATACCCCCACTACGTCAATGGATATCACTAGTCACTAACCCTCAATTTTCAACGTACTTTCCAATTTTCATATTTTATTAAATCGTTTTCAGGTAGATATTATTTAAGTTATAACAGAAGCCTTCAGACCCCATATGAGTTTGAATCTTACATCCAAGAATCTCCATTTGTCGTATCTTCAATTCAAGCGAATTTCATGATACCGCCACGTCGTCCCGAAGTGAACAACATAACCAAATCCGCCTCCAAACCTATCCCACCGAAAGTGCTCTTGTCTGCCTTCAAAAACAAGGTACGCCCAATTTTTTTAGTATTTTGATCATTTTGTTTATAGAAAGGCGGAATTTTTGTGGAATGCGGAGCTGGATTGGCAAGCGATACTCTTTGGCTTGAGAAGTTCTGGGGCTGGAAAGGCCTTATTACGCAGCCTTATCCAGTCGAGTACAACATTTTAGCGTCTTCCGGTCGCAAACGGTCTTACACAGCTAGAGTTTGCATCAGCCCTTCTGTGTATCCGACTCATGTAACCAAATACAATCAAACAAACAAACAAAATTAATATTTTATTTCAGGCGACTTTTAAACAAAGTCTGAAAGCTGCCGAGCAAACAGAGACAACGTTGACTCCGTGTTTTCCGGTCTATTCTCTTATCCGAGCTTACAACGTAACATCAATCGATCTTCTTATACTCAATGATGTCGACAAAAATTACCATCAGGTACGTCCATAATACAAGAAATGCCAGTTTATCCTTGTCTTTTTCAGATCCTAAAAACAATCCCTGGTGGCAAAATAAGCATTTCCATGATCGGATTCGTCCTGAAAGACTCCGACGATTCATTCGAAGGAGACGACGATCCCTGCTGCTCGGATATAATGAAAGAAATTTTACAAAAATGGGGCTACAAAAGGATCACCGATTGCCCGACGACTGAAACCAATTGTTACTTCTTGTGTAAAGCCCCGACGAATTGTCCGTTAGCAAAACATGTTTGATATTCTATTAAGAAAGAACTTGTCCGTCCTTTTTCTTCCAAGATATTGTATTTTTTGATATTTTCTATTGTATATTAAGTTTATACAGTGTTCGCATCGACTGCTTTTTCTTCCAGTTTATATTTGTATATTATTTTTGAATATATAACTATTGTTTATATCAATTTCTTTGTTAATTCACACTACCCAGCTAGGCAGTAAAGCTTTGCTTCCACGCCACTACCATGGCAACCGACTCTTCACCCGTCTATACACTCCAAGGCCAAGGATTTATAAAACAAGATGATCAAAACAAAATTATATTTTAAAGTACAAAAAAAAAAGAAACTCTGGAAGACTTTTAAGGCTGACCATTCCATATACAACTTTTTGACTACATTATACCAAAAAAATAATTTTTACAGGCTATTTTTTGCAACTAAATATTTATATGGAATGATTAATGTGCGTTTATTTCAACGTTTTGACAGCTTTTTGGGCGGCTTCGTCTAAATTTTCTGCGTAGGTGATTTCGAGTCCGGATTCTTGAAGAAGTTTCCGGGCTGCGGTGACGTTGGTACCTTCGAGACGGACGACAAGCGGAACCTTCATGTTGAGGCTTTTGGTCGCTTGGATGATCCCATTGGCGATCGTGGCGCAGTTGACGATTCCGCCGAAAACGTTGACGAGAATCGATTTAACGTTGGGATCCGCAGAAAGAATTTCGAAAGCTTGTTTCACTTGAGATTCGTTGACTCCACCTCCGACATCGAGAAAGTTGGCAGGCTCACCGCCATAAAGTTTGATGATATCCATCGTCGCCATGGCAAGCCCCGCACCATTAACCATACAGCCAATTTGCCCATCCAATCTTATATAGTTTAAATTGTTTTCTGCAGCTTTTGCTTCCAATGGATGAGTCTCGCTTTTGTCATCAAGCTGAAAGATCGCTTTCTGCCTAAATTTGGCGTTATCGTCAAAATTAATTTTGGCATCGACAGAAACTACTTGTCCGTCTGAAGTTTCTGCTAATGGATTGATCTCAACTTGAGTTGCATCAACATTTAAGAAAAGGTCGTACAGTCTTTTAATTTCGTTGGCAGCTTTGGCGATGTTGGGACCTTCGAATTGAAGGAACAAAGCGACTTCTTGTGCTAGGTCCATGGATAAGCCTTCGTAGATATCAATCGGATATGTTTTGATCAAATGAGGGGTTTCTTTGGCGACGTTTTCGATGTCGGTTCCGCCCATAGGAGATGCGATGATGACCGGACCGTTGAAAAATCGATCCATGAGTATGCTGAAGTAGGTTTCTCTTTGGATATTGACGGATTCTGCAATCATGACTTTGTTGACTTGAATTCCTTCTTTGGAGGTCTGCTTAGTGATGAGCTTGTGTCCGACCATTTTCTCGACAATCGGTAAAACTTCCAGAGGGTCACGAGTGAGATGGACGCCGCCTTTGAAGCCATTGTCGAAGTGGCCGAGGCCTCGACCGCCTGCTAGAACTTGCGCTTTGATCACATATTCGTCGACTTTGAACTTCGCTTCTAAATCCTTAGCTTCCAAAGGATCTTCGACTATAAGGAACTTCTGGACGTTCACCCCATAATTTTGAAGGAGAACTTTACTGTGGCATTCGAGCAAATTCAACTTCCTCACCTGCTGAATTGAGAAGCTCCCTGTCCTTGCATAAGCGTCGCGGAATTTCCTCAACAAACGGATTCCGTTCACCATATTTGAAATTTTTCTTAAACTTTCTCGAACTGGCCTCGAACGGGATTCAGGTGAAATCGTCAAAAAAGTTGAATACTCTGTGAAAATGGCTTCATTATCTGATACCGACAAGATAGGTTGCTGATATTGAGTAACCTTGAAATAACCTGACGTTTGGAAAAAAAGAAATCGAACGAAATTTCCCTGTATTAGTAAAATTCCCGCTTTGGTTTGAACAATCAAAGCCTATATGGTGATTTTCAGGATCTTCTTTTAGCAAGTTTCCATGGAAACGATTATCTTTAAAGCTCGCAGCTATGGTATCGAATGGTTCATAAGACTTTCCTCTAGAGCTCAGCACTTTAGCAATGGCAAGGGGTACCAACATTACAACTACATTTTGGCTCATAAATCAAGCATGAACTTTCTTTTCATAATTTTAACCTTTACGCCAACTTTTGGTCACGAATATCAAAAATCGGATTTTAAAATATTCAATTTTACCTCCAACGCCCACCTAATTATCATAAAAATACTACATTGTCTAAAATTTCTAAGACCAACATTTGAAAAAGGCAATTATCTGCCTAAAAACCCTGAAATTCTTGTTAAAAAGGCAATTTTCTTTTCAAAAATGTGGTATTGAGGAGGCAACTTTCTAAAAATTCGTGGCCCTACAGACTTATCCGCTAACAACTCCTTCCGGCTTCCAGCTTATCATCACTTTCCTCAACCACCCACCACCTCCCCCACATAAGTGTAAGAAGAAAATCCAAAAGTGGAGGGAATAGGATGAGCTCTCCTAAATAATATTATACGTTTCTTTATTAACTAAATCATCTTTTTTACTTGGAGAGTAACCACAAGGGGAATAAAAAAAAAATTGGATCGAATTTAATAAAAATATAATTCCAAAATATACATGATATTAACAATCAATAGTCACTATAAAATCTCAATATTTTGTAACAATAGAAATGTCGTTCAGAGGTGTGACTTTTCTAGTCATGGGATGATTTTGAGGGTCTCCGTGATGGCATCGACGACATAATCAATGTTGGACGGATTAAGTCCTGACATGCTGATCCTTCCACTTTTCAGTAGATAAATGTGATAATGAGTCAACAAATATTCACAATGATGAGCTAAAATGAAAAAAGTTAAAATATTTTTAAATCAGTCTTTTTTTTACGGTTTAATCCTGTATATGAGAACATTCCAATTTGGGTGGTGATATGATCCCATTTTCCGGCCGCTCCATTTTTCTCAAGTTTATCCCGAAGGAGTGATCGCATGTCTTTGATCCTTCCAGCCATTGTCTTGATACAATCTTTCCTAGAATGTGAAAAAAAATTAAAATTGGAAAATTTAAAGAGCATGTCTTACCAGCTCCTTTTTAAGGTGGGGTCGCCTAAAATTTTGGCGACGATTCTGGCACCGTGGTTGGGAGGATTTGAGTACATACCACGGATTATTAAA
This sequence comes from Orius laevigatus, assembly GCA_018703685.1. Classification (NCBI taxonomy): domain Eukaryota; kingdom Metazoa; phylum Arthropoda; class Insecta; order Hemiptera; family Anthocoridae; genus Orius; species Orius laevigatus. Next base: position 114,523 of record JAGWEN010000169.1, read on the forward strand.
GTGACCTGAGACCTCACTTGGGGAATCACGTCTGGAGTTGAAAACACAAAAGTTAAGTTTCCAACTCGTTCATCTATTCAATACAGAAAAAAAAAGCTCAATTTTGTCAAATGAATATATCAATTTATTACTGTAAAGGCCAAAATTTTTAGCAAAAGACTGTGCGCAGAGGAACTCAAGGCCTCGGCTGGCAAAATATCTGACGGCCCAAGCATCAGCTTCAGGATCACCGGTTGCGAACCCCTGATATGCTGAATCGAAAAACGGTATCAGGTTCTTTTCCTGAAAAGAAAAAATTTAATTTAATCATTTTAAAAATTTTATAATTTATTGAAGATTCGGGCTACAGTAATAAATTTATGGCGAATTAGCCTTTTTTACACTGCCTAATGTTCCAGAATGGGTAATTTCTTAAATTGGGCTAATTTACACTTCGAAAGTAAACAGAGGTTCTCAGAGCTGTTTGTTCAGGGATGCCACCCTATTTACAAATTTTCTCTTTCTCCCATTTAGTAATTTTTTTTCAGCCTCCTGTTCCAATTTTTAAACTGCAGGATCTCCGCTTGCCTCACTCCCCTTGGGATAGGAGGGGGCGCCACAGGACCAATTTTATCTATTTATAGGCCACTATTTAGAATATTCATTAGCTTAATAGATTTGAACAAAAAGGGGGGAGTAAATTAAGAACCAAGGACAAACAACGTCAATGTCTTAAGTTACAAAACAACTCTCACTTTTTCCCTCATTTAAACTCAAAAATTAACTTACCACCTAATCTTTCTTCAACGGAGAGGGTCGAACAAAATGTTAAGTGCCTCACCGATACCATTTTAGAAGCTGCAGACAACAGCATCCCTAAAACCACTCGCTCAGAGAAATGCATTAAATTGCCAAACCACTTGGTCGACATGATCAAACTAAAAAATATAATAAAACGGAAGTTCCACAGAACAAGCCTGCAACACTACAAGACACTTTCGCGCAAACTTCAGAAAAGTATTCATACCCAAATCTTAGCCCTTAAAAATCAAAATTGGACTAAATACCTCTCTGAGGTAAAACCCGAGAATAACTCTCTCTGGAAACTTGTGCGTAAAATAAAAAAGCCTCTAGGAAGCCATAATAATGATATTATTGAATATCAAAATATGACTTTGAGAAGTGAGGCTGAAAAAGTTCAGGGTATGGGGAGGTACTTTGAATCAGTTCATAGTATTACAGCTAATCAGGGGCCCAAGTACTTGGAAGGAATGGTAAATCGTAGGGTAAACTCCTTTTTGAACACCTGCTCATACAGAGCACAAGATTGTGAGCTTGTAACTCCTTCTGAGGTCAAAAAAATCATAAATAAAAGGAAACAAAAAAAGGCCCCTGGTTTTGATAGGATTTCAAACCAAATGCTGAAAAATTTGCCAAGAAAAGCTGTAGTCTTTCTGGCCTATGTTTTTAACGCATGCTTCTTCCTCGGATACTTTCCTACAAGCTGGAAGGAAGCAAAGATCATATACTTTAAAAAGCCTAACAAACCACCAGCATCTCCATCTAGTTATAGACCTATAAGCCTCCTTAGTGCGATTAGTAAAATTTTCGAAAAATGTATCCAGATACGCATAAATAAATACATGGATGAGAACAACTTTTTACGTAACGAACAGTACGGATTTAGAACGGGTCTTTCTACAGCTTCTCAGCTGGCAAGGGTCATAGATCATACAACACATATGTTCAACATAAAGAAACACACGGGTCTTGTCCTTCTCGACATGGAGAAGGCTTTTGACACTGTGTGGCATAATGGAATTCTTTACAAGCTCATCATGCATAATTTCCCTACATATGTGATAAAAATCCTTCATTCCTACCTGACCAATCGAAAATTTCGCATCTCCTTAAACGAAACCTTTTCAGAGAAATTCAACGCCACTGCTGGTGTACCGCAGGGGTCGATTCTAGGGCCCACCCTTTTCATAATATTTTTAAATGATCTGCCTGCCCTTAACAAATGCCAGTTAGCCATCTTTGCAGACGATATAGCAATTTATAGCTCCTCATGGCGCGTGGAGACTATTGTTAAGAATATAAACAATGCAATAGGACGGATTTATAAGTACTGCCATCGCTGGAAGTTAAAAATAAATCTCCCGAAAACGGAAAGTATGCTTCTAACTAAAAGACGACCCATATTCAGAGACAAAATTGTAGTAAATGGCCAGCCAATCAATTGGAGCAGCACCGTCAAGTACTTAGGGATTACGTTAGACCCCAAGCTTAACTTCACCAAGCACGTAGACGGAGTAGTCAGTAAACTGAAAGGAGCAATGAGGGTCCTTTTCCCGTTAATGTCAAGAAGCTCTGGCTTAAGCTCAAAGAATAAACTTTTGATTTACAAAATGGTGGTTCGTCCAGTGATGCTTTACTGCTGCCCTACATGGAGCTTCACATGTAAAACAAATTTTAAAAAGTTGCAAACAATGCAAAATAAGTTTCTAAGATTTGTCACCTCGAGTAGCCGTAGAACACGAATAAATTTTCTTCACATTTCAACCGGAGTCAGCATGGTAGGGGATGAGATCAAAAGATTAACCCAAAACTTTTTTCGAAAGCTAGCAGCCAGTAAGCATACTTTGTGTAGAGCCACAGGAGACTACAACATGCATTTAAATTGGAAGCACAGAAGATTAAAAAGCCTCTTAAGGTAAAAATAAAAAAGGATAATTTCGATAATTCTAGTCAGCAGGTTATTTCCGCATCCTTCTTTTTAGTGATACAAAAATGTGATATTCTCTCCTTATTTATTTATTTATTTATTTATTTTCCTCCCCTTTACCTTTCCTTTCCTTATTAAAACTAGTATACATAGCAAAATTATTTTTTCATACTTTCCTTTATGGGTTTTTTTGTAAAAATTTTTTCCCAAAAATATACAACTATGTATCAAAACCAGAAACTGTCAACGGAGCAGGAGTATAAAAGCATATATAAATTTAAGCCGAAAGAAAAAGCTTCCAAGCTGCGCTTTCATGTCCAACTTTGTACATATGTATCGAAATTTCAAATAAATTTATTATCTATCTTATTATCACTTTTTCCCAAATTCTATTAAATATTTATGTCAAAATTACGTCCTTGAATAATCAAAAGACCAAAAAAATAAAATAATTCTAAAAAAATTATATAACAATCGCTGAGCTTATCTCAAAGATAAATTGATTACAATATTTCAAACAAAAATATCCTCAGTGTTTTCTTAAATTGATATGATTAGATAAAATGCTTCATTATTTAACAAGAATACTTACGACGACGACATCCGCGATTTTTTTCCATTGCTCTTTGGTCGGGTCACAGCCTGTCGGATTGTGGGCACAAGCATGAAGAATTATCACAGAATCGGGATCCGCATTTGACAAATCCTCAATCAAACCTGAAAAAAATTGGAAATTAAAAAAAAAATTTTTTGAAAACAAGATTACCATTAAAATCGATTCCACGAGTTTTAGGATCCCAGTAGCGGTAATCGCGGCATTTTTTGAATCCAGCGTTGAAAAACACCAATCTGTGATTTTCTATTTGAAAAAAATTAATAAAATAGTTTAAATTTGAAAATATTTTACCCCAAGTGGGTGCCGAGACATAAAAAGTGTCACATTTGAGAATCCGACAAAGAAACTCAGCTCCGACTCTAAGGGCTCCAGTTCCACTCAAAGTTTGAACCCCGATCGCTCTGTTTTCCAAAATCGCTTCCGAATCGTCGCCTAGCAGAAGTGCGGTCGCCGCTTTACAAAACTGATCGAGCCCCAAAACGGGAAGATACTCATGATTCAAAAAGTCATCTTTTGCCATTGAAAGTTCCGTTTCTTTAACACACGGAAGAACCCACGGCTTCGCATCCGCCGTCCTGTAAACTAAAAAAAAAAAAAATTAAACTTTCAAACTTTACAATCATAAATACCTCCAATGGATAAATTTACTTTATAATCAAAAGAATCATATTCGAATGCTTTGACTAAAGCAAAGACTTCAATAGGATGAGCACAAAGCAATTTAGAAGCAATCGATATCATTTTAAAACCGTCAAGTTTTAAAAAAATATGATTTATAAATTTTATTTCTCATTCATTAAGTTGTGTTTCTGGTTTGAGCATACTTGGTCCTAAAATTCTTGATTTTTAAAACCTCAGATAAACCAAAGGTAGAAAAAGGAGATTTCAAAATGACCAAAGAAAACTGATTTTTGCAATAGAAATGTATGATGGGTAGGGCCCGATTTTTGTAGTAGAAACTCATGATCGTCACAGTAAAAATTCAGACTTGTTGCAGCCAAAATGCATGATTGTTCCATTCAAAATACATGATTTTTGCAGCCGAAATGTATTATGAAATCATTTAAATTCATGACTGGTGAAACTCCTTGTAATATGAAAATGTAATGGGAAAAATGGACGGAGCCATTAATATGGAAATACATGATGGGTAGATCCTAGGTACTGCAGAACAATGCATAATGGGCCTTTGATCCTCCAATTACATTTGGCGTTTCCTAGTTGCCATAGGCAACGACTTAGGACTCAACAATGGATTACTTTTTTTGTTTTATTCATTGAATGATAACTGAGGTTTTAAAAGACATTTTATTTCTTAGAAAATTCATAAATTTAGGTCGTTCTAGACGTCTTGAGAATTCAGCTTCACTGCAGAAAATTTACCTCCGATTCCGCCGTTGACTTTCTTCGGGTGTTCGTCATCTTCGAAGAGTTTGTTGAGTTTAAAGGCTTCGATCGGCGGCGCCTGTTCCACTTGACGGAATCTGCTCATGTTTTAGGTCGGCGAGTTCCAATTCTCAACTGAGACTGGCGGAATTTCCACTTGACGGAGTTTGACATTGAAATGTAATTAAATTGAAACCTTCGGCAGCCATGTGGAGGACATCAGGTTGACCAAAAAGGGGGGAAAAATTGTCCCACAGAAAGGATATCTCTCCGATATCTCTTTTCAGCTCTCAAAATTCAAATCTTACCGTCGAAGTTAGGTTGGCACTGAACTGACTGCTAAAGTGCTGAACCCTAGTGTAGCATTATATGAATTACATTTTAAAATGGCAGTAAGGGAGCAACCCGGACGATTCCTTGGGTTACAAAAATATCCGTAATAAAAATCAATTTAATAATGGCCGAGGATACAAACTGCAGTCGAGCAGGAGTTAAGAAAATTGATATCTTTGCAAAACTGATTTGTCAGTGAGAACATCATAAAGTTCGTTGTCTTTTTCGGTGTCTGGGACGTACTCTAAGATTAAGGAATCACCGTCGATTATTATGCCGGAGTCCATAAAGGTGGCGATTGGCTCAGAAAGTGGGCCGGAGATGGGCTTCCCTTCCAGATCGAAGAGCTTCAATTTGGGCTCGCCAGGGGTGTCGTAGCCTTCTTTGACTTTGAACTTTTTGGCGAAACTGTCGATACATTTACCCAAAGTCCACGTTTTGGAGACGAAAAGATTTCGATGCTGGCTCGTTTCTTTTCCGAGAAGAGGAGGCGCGACTGAAAAATAAATTCGATCTTTGGTCAACACGTGGTTGTCGCCAACTGCTGTCGATTTGATTTTCATCAGTTTAATTTTGTTTGCCAACGCTCGATTTTTCGCAGTCCGAAGACGCTCTTCAACCTAGAAAATTGTTTAAACATAAATACTTTAATGTTTTTTTTTAAACCATTTTGTCCGTTTCTGCTTTGGCTTTTTTGAACTGCTCTTTGGGAAGGCGGACTTTGTCGCGTTTTTCCTGCGATGGTGTCTTGTCGAGGCAGCCATGATGGCGATGAGAAAGGCAGAAATGTTGGCGACAAACGACACATGGCATCTCGACAACATCTTTTGCTTTACATCCTTCATGACTACAATTATGCTTCGGTATCGACTCCAACAACTACAATTCAAATTAAATGATTAATGATTAGTGATTACTGATTAGGAACTCCTTCCCTAGGTGCTGTACCCAGCAGTTTTTCCCTTCAATCTTCATAATACCCACAAACGTACTTTCTCATCCGTGACTACATTATCAGGCCTCTTCGCACATCCGTGAGAATCCGGAGCTGCATGATCTTTACAAAACGTCTGCTGACAATGAGCACAAGGGACCGGCAAAAAATCTAAAAGGCGACAATTCTCAACCGCGCAACGTTCCCCAGCGCTTGGAAACTCCATCAAGACGTATTTATTTTAAATTTTAAACATTAAAACAACGTGATCGCAGGTTATAATCAAATTATTTGATAACTGTTATCTCAGAGTTGCTTTACAAAAACCTTCTTCAACTGTTTACACAACAAATGTCCATTTTTGCGCTTATTTTCAATGGATTTTACCGAAGCTAAAGTATATCACAATGATCCAATTAAACTGCATAGTTATTTAAATAAAAATGTCAAAATATTGACTTTAGGGAATGAAGTTTTCCAAGGAAATGTATACACTATTGATCCTGTTTCTGAAAGGTACAAATTTAGTCGAATTTAGGAGGGATAATTCTTCTTTTCCAGTGTGATTTTGGTGAATAAAAATGAAGAAAAGACGTCGTTGGATCTCGTTTTTGGTCATGCGGTGAAATCGATGGACGTGATAAGCGAAGGAGAAGCGACAGAATTGTTTGAAAGCGAGAATGTTCAAATGGACCCGGAGGCGAAAAAACGAGTCAAAAGTTGGCTTGAGAAAAATTTGGTTCCAGTGGAAGAAGACGGTGATGTCCTCAGATGCTGTTCGATTTTAACCATCGACCCTCCATATTCGCCTCAGTCTTGCCTTTGCCCCAACGAAATTGTATTAAATAGAATCCAAGAACTCATTTCTAATATGCCTCCATAAAATAATTAAAAAAAGTTAAACGAGAATTAAATTTTTTTATTTAAACCCTGAGCAGAACAGCACTTATCCACCTGATGACTCCAAACTGTTCCAATTTTGCTATTAGTGTCAAATTATTGCCAACTCTGTTATTGGTCAAGACTAAAGGCCTTCTGATTGGTCAGTACAAGCTAAGATAGAAGATTTTATCTTCATTCCACTCTAGTGGCTTGATTGTGTTCAAGGATTCTCATTGGTCAAGAGAATTTCCTAACCACGTATATTCTAGCACTCTGGTTGGTCAGGAGGATTGGCATAACTGTTCTAAGTCTCTGATTGGTCAGATTTATTTTTCTCTTTGAAACAAAAGTTACAAACAAAAAATAACTTTAATTAAACCTTATTTTTTCTGAATTTTGGTATTCACATAATCTTGAACTTTTTGGAGGAAATCTGAGATTTTGATTTGCCAGACGGGCAGCTTGACGTTGAGTTTGTTTAAATTCTCGACAACTTCCGCGCTGTTCGCTTTGGGTAGTTTATGAGTGGGCGGGCACACTCGAGTCACCTTCTCAACGTTCGACGCTTTACTTTCGGCCTCTTTTGCAACATTCGTTTCGTTTTTTTCTGAATTCAAGAGAACCTCCTTTAACTCGCATACGTCAGGTGGTGGCGGCTCGGATTTATCAACGGAATCTGCGATTTTGGCGCTAATTTTCGGGATGGCTTCTTTCAAAGCCGCCGCTTCCGAAACGGCGACTTTTGTCGACGAAAACGCCTAAAATAATGTTAATAACAATAAGATTTGTTCCAACTTACTTTTAACACTGATGAAAGCATTAGAAATTTTTATACTTCAATTTTAACACAAAGCCTTTAATTTTCATATGGTTTTAATTTAACCATTTGATTTTTATTTAGGTTATCCCAATAGCATTGTGAACTTTTAGTTTTAAATTTAAACTTAATTTTTTAAAAAATTTATTTTCATTAATGCATTTTTTTTATTTTAGAGGTAAAGTCCTTTCGGTGAAGATTTCACCAAATTGTCGCCTTCAGCCGAAAAAGTCGAGAAGGAAACGTTTCACTTCGGAACCGGTCGACCAGCAGAAAATCGAAGTAATGAAACTCGAAAAGATTCTCGCATTCGCTAGGGAGCCGAAGGTCCTTACAAGGCCCGACAATTTGGACGATCCCCCAGCAGACGAAGACGAAGGGAGGAAATTTTGAAAAATAAATTTTTTTTTAGTCTTGACTTTATCAAAAAAATAACAAATTTATTTAACTTTACATTAATATGTACATTTTCAACATGAGACATTTCAGCGAAAACTGGAACCCAAAATCATTCGCGATTTTTGAAATGAGGTTCTCTTTTTGTACAAATCCTATATTATAATCTAAATAGACGAACATGGACCGATTTAAAAATTTTGACTTCATAAAATTGAAGAAACAGAGTGAATTTTGACAACAAATATCGAAAAATGAAAGAAATTTAAAAATCGCTGTCAATGGATGAGTCTGTTTCTCTTTTTAAAGATGATTGATACGAATTACATTTGAGGACTACGCTTTTAAGCTGAGTCCCAAACCGAGGACTATCGTCGTCGGAGCTCGAATAAGAGATTCTTCTTTTGATCGCGATTGTCGATAAGTTTTCTTTGTCGTTTTTTCTCGATTTTTTCGGTTTATCTTTGTAGCTTTTTCGTTCACGTCGTCGTGGCGATGGGCTTCGGGTACGCTTCGACTTTCGTTTACGCTTTTTCGAACTGCGAGACCGTTTGGAGCGTCTTGGCGATGAATCTTCAGACGAAGACGACGAGACCGATGGCGTGGAGAGCGATGAGACCGAGGATGATGAAGAAAGCACAATCAAAGGAATGTGAGGCTCACTGCAAATAAAAATTCAATTTTAACAATTGTAAAACAAAACAGTCCTCTGACAAACAATAGCAAGTTATCGCTAATATTTTAGAACTTAAAGTTAAAATCTTACAGTTGAAATGAGGTTGAAGGTTGAGGATTCGCATAGAGATCTTCTGAGCCAGCAATACTCGATGTTGTGTTAACTATACTAGCTGCGACTTCTGATGAACCATCATCACTATCATCTAGTGTAATGACCTAAAAACTAACTTTAGGAATGTTTATTTTTTGCGAATGAACTGACCTCAATAGGTTTCGGCGGAGGAGGTTCAATTATCTGGACGCTATCATCACTATCGGTATCACTCAGCATCTCCAAGGTTTCTTCTCCCTCAGAACTGCTTTCAGTATCTGACACTACAACGACCTCCGGAGTAGAAGTCATGGTCTGAGCTCTCCTGGAGCGCAAACGCTCCACCAACTACAAAAAGAGAACAATCTTAACCAATCAAAAAACTTGAAATTACCAAATCCTCAGTATATTGGCGCAATGTTTGAGAATTTCCTAAAAGAGGAAGCCTTTGATAGCTGTTGCTTATACGAAGCTCATTCATAGACGCGTATTCAGCATTAAAATCATAAATTTGCATAGTCGGCTCTGGAGAGATAGCATAATTGTAAAATTCGTGCAAAAAATGGTCAGTCCTTGGCCCGATATAGTTCAACATGTGATTTCGGAATGTTCTGAAGACACATCATAAAAGAAGAAATCACCATTATAGTAACTTACGAGCTAGTTATCGGATGTGCAACTATTAATTCCATTATTTCACTAACTATCGTATGAATATTCATGCTAACATCAAGGAGTACGCTTAATTCCCGAGTAAGCCATGGCCCCAGTCGATGTATTTGGGCTTCATTGTTCCTAAAATATAAAAATTAATAAAACAGTTAAGAGATAATAAATGGAAAACCTGAAAAACTCGGGAGAACATTCTCTTTGTCTATTGGTGCGATGCGATCGAACCCAAAGCCCTTCGTGATATATTGCCCTCCTGAAAGAGGTGGATGATGGTAACACAGCATAAGATGGAAGGAATGGGGGCTCTCCAAGAATTAATATGCCTCCCGGTGGCCTTCTTATCCTTATATTTCTGTAAAACAATGGATTAAAACATACTGCCATAACTTCTACAATTTTTGAGCAATTTTATCAATATTTATGCCGTTAAAAAACTCTTTTAAGTAGCTTTCTAACGGTATAAAAATCGCTAAAATCGGTCTAAAATTGTGGAAGTTATAGGCATTTTAAGTTTCAAGGATAAAATGGCAACTTACGCTCTGGGCAAGTTGGTCTGATCTGCGATCAAGTTCCACAGTCCTGGAGGGGTGATACGAGAAAGTGGGTCGACTCTATGCTCGTCAAATTCGTTGATCGAGCGGATATTGTGGATTATAGTCGTAAAGCGTTGTTTGCAGAGGGGGCATTCCGCTTTAACCTATTTTCGGATTAAATTTGAAGAAAAGCGACTTTTTTTTTACCTTTGCCCATTCCTTGAGGCAATCGAAGCAAAAAGGATGAAGACACGAATCGGTAAATGATTTGTTTCTCAGTTCATCGAGGCAAATCGGGCAAGGTGGGTCGGGCGATGAAGGTCGCTCGATTTCCTCCTCCTTCATCGCAGTATTCACATCTGCGACTTGAGAGGTGCTCATTATAACGGAGCTGAAACAAATCAATCAGTTCAGATAAACCCTGCATATTTAAAGTCGCTAATAGCCCTTAAATAAACTCATCAGTTGTAAACCAAACTGCGGACATATTTGATCAATGAAAAGGGGCAAACACAAGGAACAAAAAAAATGTTTCAGTCCTAACTTTTTCCAACACCCTTTTGGTCAACTCTGCCATGGTCATTGGACAAGTAATAATTTTTGATAATCACCAAATTATGTATGGACATTCTTATGTTAGGACATAGCGTTTTTCAAGCTTGAGGACCAATCAATCGATAAAAAAATAAACAAAGCAAAAAGCAGAGAAAAATAAATAAATTCTTGTTTGATTCTTATAATTTCTTGTCATCAAAATTTACCATCAATGCTATTTCCTGCTCAAAACAAATTTGGGAAATGGCGAGGCCTAACTTTCTGAACCAAAATAAGGGGTTTAGTACTTGAAATTAAACTTTTTTGAGGAATCTTAAATCATGGAAGAGAAAGACTGAAAGCTAAACAAAAAGAAATTTCATGAGCCAACTCACCGATCGAAATTCTTTCAGATTTTCAAATATGTATTCAATACATTGTTTTTAAAAACTGAAATGAAAAAAAAAAACTTTAACAACATAAACCGACGGGGCCAAAAGAATTTCAAGAATTCGATTGTGGGACTGAACTCTAAAGAAAAGCGAACTGTGACGACTGGTAAGAAAAGACAAAATCCGGATGAATTTTCGGAAAACTCTGGCGGACGCAGACGGCGTGAATCACCGAAAGAGGGGATAGCGTGGATGACGATGACATCATCACAGAACATCACTCAGGAAAAAGTAAAAACCTGAGAACAACCGGTTGTGGGCTTCGTTTCTGTGTTCCTTTCACACTCCACAGAATTAGAGAACACAAAATACTACTACCTACATACATACTCTGTGATACATACTACATAGTTACATACTAGGTACATAGTTCGTCCTTCTCTGTGCATCCATTTTCGTCTTCTCTGTGATATTATCTGTGGTGCTGTGGTCACAACCGGTTTTACCGGAATTTTTTTTTGTTTTACTAATTATTAGAAATACTGTCTATTAGTGTTGTTCTGTTATGTAAGTTAAAAAAAGTGCTGAATCACTTTAATCAACACTCATCCTCCTATATAAGCATACCGTCTTCTAATTTTCCTTCCAGTTTCCAGAAAGGCAGAAAGATGGTGAAGTACAAGTTGACTTATTTTCCCATTCAAGGCCTTGGTGAGCCGATCAGGATGTTGTTGAGTTACTTACACCAGGACTTCGAAGATGTCAGATTGGATATTAAAGACTGGAGTTCTATCAAATCATGTAAGTTTTGCAGTTAATGAATTTGCTGTATAACACGATTTTTTTTTTCTTTTCTCCAGCGTTTCCATTTGGAAAAGTGCCTTTATTAGAAATAGACGGTGTAAAACTTCATCAGTCTAATGCCATTTGCCGTTATTTGGCAAAGCAAGCAAAGTTGGCTGGAGACAACGACTGGGAAGCTCTTCAGATCGATATGGTCGTTGATACTCTCCATGACTTCCGAAGTGGTAAGCATTGGTAACTTTCAAAAAAGGTCAATAATATTTTGATATAAGCTATCCGTGGGTATTACTATGATAAGAGTGAAGAGAGGAAAGCCCAAAAGAAGGTTTTAAGCGAGTCTGCTCCTCTTTATTTGGGGAAATTCGACGAAATGGCAAAAAACAACGGCTACCTTGCGAATGGAAAAGTAAACCTTGAATCTTAATTTTTCAGACTAAAAAAAACTTTTTTTTAGCTTTCATGGGGAGACATTTTTTTTGTCGCAGTCTCCGACTATTTATGCTATATGTTGGAGTATAACCTTTTTGATAAATATCCCAACCTTAAGAAAGTGAAGGAAAATGTTGTTTCTGTCCCAGAAATCAAAGCATGGATGGAACGTCGTCCGCAAACTGATGTGTAACCCATTTTTTTAATCGTTTTTATTTCACAGTATTATTATCAACTCAGTGCACAGTACAAAAATACCCTAAGAGTTATCCAACCATTATTTTTGTATTACATTTAATAAAAAGAGTTTTTTTACATTTTAATTTATGAATTGCATTGTATTTCCTACTTATATCTTTTTTTATAAAGAACATGTTTGCGAACACCCAGTGGTTCTTTCGGAAACATTTAAGGATCTGACAAAAATCTAAAACATGACAAATACCGATCCATGGTTTATAATTTATCGGGTATATATAATCTTATCTCTATATACAAATTATACTCAAAGATCGCACCGACCGCAATAGCTTTATTTCCTCTGGAAATCAGCTAAAACCTGAGAACAACCGGTTGTGGACTTCTCTCTTTTTCTTTGTTATCAAATGTCAGGTCCAAGGTCAACTGTCAAGTCAAATCCTAGTGGTGCTGTCGTCACAACCGGTTTTTCACCGAGATTTTTTTTATTTTTGGACTCAGATAATTTGTGTTATTATTTAATGATTATCTCTTCTGTTCTAAAGTGCTGAATCACTTGAATCAGCTCAGTATATCACTTACCAGCCATCTAATTTTCGTTCCAGAAAGGCAGAAAGATGGTGAAGTACAAGTTGACTTATTTTCCCATTCAAGGCATTGGTGAGCCGATCAGGATGTTGTTGAGTTACTTACAACAGGACTTCGAAGATGTCAGAATGGATGTTAAAGACTGGAGTTCTGTCAAATCATGTAAGTTTTTAGCGTTGCAGTTTATGATTGCACTGTAGAACACGATTTATTTTTTCTCTCCAGCGTTTCCATTTGGAAAAATTCCTTTATTAGAAATAGACGGTGAAAAACTTCATCAGTCTACTGCCATTTGTCGTTATTTGGGAAAGCAAGCTAATTTGGCGGGAGACGACGACTGGGAAGCTCTTCAGATCGATATGGTTGTTGATACTCTTCATGACTTCCGAAGTGGTAAGCATTGGCAAGGTCTTCAAAAAAACGAATAATATTTTGATTTAGCCATCCGCAGGCCTTATTTTGATAAGAGTGAAGAGATGGAAGTCCAAAAGAAGGCTTTGAGCGATTCTGCGCCTCTTTATTTGGGAAAATTCGATGAAATGGCAAAAAACAACGGTTACCTTGCCAATGGAAAAGTAAAACTTTGAAACTTAATTTTTCAGACTTATATATATATTTTTTTAGCTTTCCTGGGGAGACATATATTTTATCTCACTCTCCGACTACTTATGCTACATGTTGGAGTATAACCTGTTCGATAAGTACCCAAACCTTAAGAAATTAAAGGAAAATGTCGTTTCTGTCCCAGAAATCAAAGCATGGATGGAACGTCGTCCGAAAACTGATGTGTAATCCATTTTTTAATCGTTTTTATGTCATATTATTTAATGCACAGTGAAATTTATTGTGGGCTAGCCTCCCAGACGTAAAATTGAAAAAAAAAAAAAAAAAAAAAAAAAAAAAAAAAAAAAAGCACAAAAATTCAACCTTCAACCTAAGAGTTATCCAACCAATGTATTTTATGAAATAAAATGAATAATTATATTTTAATTTACGAATTACATTATTTATATTACATCCTTTATATATATTTTTTTAAGCAGATTTCCTTAGGAAAGAGGCTATTGTGGTGGCCGTCAGGGTGGCTCCCAGACTAGAGGCGTATATATTTTTTTGGACGCTCTGAAGATCACTATTGTATGTATTGAGGATGCTGACCAAAAATTTCATAAAATGCCATTCAACCCCCCCCCCCCCAATTCCACATCAAAAAGTCTTGGAATCCACATTATGGTATCCCCATTCCCCCAAACTCTACGTGAATAAAGCCATAGGCCAATTTTTATTTGAAACCCCAAATTCCTATCAAAAAAAAAAAAAAAAAAAAAAAAAACTAATCAGAAGGCCCCACCCAAGGACAATACAACAAGTAGTTGTGGCCACACCCAAATCCACATCAAATAAAATGTAGGCCAATTTTTGTCTACAACCCCAAAAATTTCATTCGAACCCCCCACCATTTGCCACCTTAAAAATTTTGTTCTTACCTAATAGAATAGAAATATGTTTATTGGTAAAAAAAAAAACCTAACCTAAACCTAAATTTTAAATTAATGGCCACCATAAAATAAAAAAACCGGTGATTCACCACCGATCTCTGTAAAACTTGCAATAATGGGCAAAATAAGTCGATGGTGCAGGTGGTCAGAACCACAGTTCAGAACCACACTGCAAAAACAAACTGTAAGTGGTTCTTTCTGATAAAAAAAAACCGGTTTTCTTGTCGGTTCTCGGTTGCAAGTTAGCGATAACCGCCTGTCTTTTGACCATAACCCGACACCAGTGATAACCTCTATACCAAATAAACAATAAAAACCGTTAGTGATAGTTCTTTAAAAAAAAAATGAACGAAAAAGATGAGCACGACTGTGGGAAAGAAATACAATCAAACTATTTTCAGACAGATTTCAAAGTGACCGTAAATAGAAACGACGGAATCGAAATTCACGGTGCTTATTCTGATACCGACGAGGAATATTCCCCGAAAGAATACATGAGTAAGAATATCAATGTTGAGTTAAAAATTCATGATAAAGAGGGCGCAGAGGCTTTGGTGAGGCCCCCTTTGGTCGGCCAAGCTTCGGGTGATGCGACCAAATTCGATGTCGCTGATAAAGGAGAAATGGTCGATCAAGGTTTACCATCACCTGCAAGCGCTTCCAGTCTCATTTCGGTCAAACCGTTAGAATGGGACAGTGGGGCAGACGTCGGCTATTTTCAAGAAGACCAGCCTCAGATATCGACCATTGAAAGGTTGGCGTTGAATGGGAGCCAATTTAAAAGGTCCGACCCTGAAGGGACTACTGGATCCATCCTGGTTCAGCAGTTAGGACCACCGGATGCTGAATCAACCAGAGTAGGATCTTCCGACTCCAAAGACTCTAGCGACGAACACCAACATCCTCTTTTCCCCGAAGTCATAGTTCAAAATCACGAAGTTTCCGATTCAGAAACCGAAAAAGAAGAGAAAAAGAACAAAATGAAAGATTTCACTGGCTCGAATACATTCCCAAGGATGCAAACTCATCACGACATGCATCCTCGCATTCGAGAAATCGCTGGCGTAAAATCAAATTCCAATTCATCTGTCGCCACAGTCGTCAAAAATCAAGAAAACATTCAAAATGAGAAAAACCCATCAGAAACCGAATCAGTCCAGACCAACAGTTTTGAGTACGTTCCTGGTGACAAATATGAAAATTCAAATTCGCCTCGCAATTTGGAAAAAGATGTCGAGAAAGGTGTCCAGATTTTAAGCGAGTTTATGAAAGGTGCCGGAGCAAATGATACATTGTCGAAGAAACAATTACTGAAACACGTCGTCAATGCTATTATTCAAAAACGGTAATTTTTAATCGAAGATTGCAAGTTAATAACGTTTTGGATGTTTCAGTTATCCTGAAGATGAAGAATGGGAAGGGGAAGTTTTTGAAGGGCGATGCTTTACAAGGCGAGGTCAGAACCGATATGACATTTCCGGCGAGTCGACCCCTCGTGAAGACTCCAGAGATTCCGTTGTTAGTAGGATGGAAAAGAAAGCTGCAGAAGGTGGTTTTTTTTTTTTTTTTTTTTTTTTTTTTTTTTTTTTTTTTTTTTTTACAAAGTTCCTAGGTTTCAGAAAGAAAATCATTCCATTCACATTAATATTATTTTGGAGTTTTTAAAAAGTTTATTTTGTTTCCAGGCCATTCAGGTTCATCAAATTCATACAAAAATACGACAACCACCGACCATACATCAGACGATTCTCGTCCTAAAGCTGAAGGACAAGTTCCTGTTAAAATTCCAAGTAATTAAACTTAAATTTCGTTTTATTTTGATTTATAATTAATATTTAAGGTTCAAGACGTAGCTCATCTTCTAAAGAAGAAAAATTCAATGAACAAAAGACGAGCAGCAACGAAGACCGAGTCGACTGGCATGGACCAATCACAGCTGCCGAAAAAGCTTACGAAATTAGAAAGTCCAAAGGTAATTTTTAGATAAGTTCATTTTATGGTAATGCACTAATTTTAGAAAAATCATTAGATCCGAAGCTTTCACGTTTCTTGAGTTCTGAAAGAGAAAACCAGCTTGAATGGATTAAAAAAGAAATAAACCATTTGAGCAATTTAAAAACGTAAGTTTTTAATTTTTGCCACTTTTCAGAAAACACAATTTTTTCAGCCTTTTAGAAAAGCATGAAACGATCAAAAAACACTTCGCTCACCTTCGCCACTCGAAGGAGAAGCATCATCAGTTTCAGCGGAGAAGAGAAACAAAGTCCGCCCCTGTCAGGCGACCTGTGGAAACTGAAATTTCATCTGTAAAGTCGAAATTTTATAAATTCTTGATTTAAAAGTTTTTTCAGGATCAAAGTAGTTGGCATTCCCATGGGTACGAAAGTAAAAGAAAAGGTCTTTTAAAAAGAAACGCTTCCACAAACACTGGAATGTCGATCGTGACCGAAATGGCGAAACCAGCAGCAAAATCTGTAGCATACACCATTGTCTTTCAAGGCTCTGTAAGTTTCACTTCTCTCTAATTATACAGGAAAAGAAAATAATTCTTTTAAGGATAAAGAAAATGAGAAAAACAAAGACTTCAATGCGATGATTGCTGATAGAGAAAAGCTGAAACGAGAAAGCGAAGAAAGAGTTAAAGAACAACTATCCAATTTGAAGATACAAGTATGTCGATAGATTTTTTTAGAATCTTTATGGTTTTTTAGGAAGAGCTGATGGCGAAGAAACCCGATTATATTTTAAGAGCTGAAAACCGAAGGCAAGTTGTCGCTGAATTGGCTGCCTTGAGAGAAATCAGGAATCAGAACAAGCATAAAATTCTAGCTGCGGCGATAAACGACGATATTCCCAATGACATACCTCCAAACCCCTTAGGTAAACAATTATATCAATTTTTGATTGAGATTAATTTCTTTTTAGCGGTTAGACGAGTTGTTAGTCAAAAAGCGATGAGGAATTTAACAGAAAAAACGTATAAAAAGACGACAGAAATTAAGCAGAAACAGATGGAACAGAAGAGAAAACAAGACTATCAGACGAATCGCTTAATGGCCGAATTGTTTAACAAAGTAAACAATTTTTTCATCTCTGACGTTTTTCATGGTTTAGGGACTTAAAGCGTAGAGGTGGGGCCAAACTACTAGGAAAGGGATCTAAACATCTTAAAAAGAATCTGAACTACTTGAAAAGGGGTCCAAAATGGTAAAAAGAGCTCAATAAAGCTAAAAAGGGGCACAAACCACATGAAAAAGGACCCAAACTAGATGAAAAGGGAACCAAACCAGATAAAAAGGGAACCAAACCAGATAAAAAGGGACCTAAACCACATGAAAAGGGACCTAAAACTCATGAAAATGGGCTCGAGTTGCATGAAAAGAGGCCCAAACCACATGAAAAGAGAGGGGACCCAAACCATTTGAAAATGGGTCCTAAAACGTTTGAAAGGGCCACACCAAGCTAAAAATGGGTCCAAACCCTATGAAAAGGGACCCCAAACCAGTTAAAAAGGGACCCTAACCACTTGAAGAAAGGTCCAAACTCCAAACCTCTGGTAAATGGGTCCTAACGGCTTTTTAATGGGTCCAAACTCACTTTATAGGGTCCCAACATCTTATACTCTTAAAATATTTCATACTCTATCCTAGGGGGCTACGGGCTAGCGGCAATAAAGCACCGGCTCCCATTGATCACCAAAGTTAAGCATTGCCGGCCGTGGTTAGGATGTGGATGGGTGACCGTCCAATCCGGATCACGGTCCTGTAGTCTCCCCTCCCAGGGGGAGTGAGGCAAGGGGGCTGTTATTATAAAATTGGCTACCTTGGTTTTAAGAAATTTCCCTTAAAGTATGATGAATTATGATGTAATTGTGACTCACTGGCAACCCCTATATATGAATTACATTTATTTTGTTTATTTATTTCAGAAACTTCAGCGTAAAGTTCTTCGAGGTGAAACTGATCTTTCCAACAGCGTTAACGTTATTTCAAGTGTTTGATTAAAAAATGTAATAACGAAAATTTTTTATAATTTATTTTACAAGATTTATATTACAAATTAAAAACATAATAAAAAGTTGAATCGCAATTTTTTTTTTATAACAATTTGCAAATTAATTGTTTCAGGTACTCTTCGATTACTATCCTTGCTGAAATAAAAAAAAATTAAACTAAATTAATTTAAAAAGTTTAATTATTACCTTGAGTGCAATTTTTTTCAACAGCTAAATTGTACGCTTTGACGTGAAAGTTGTTTGGTTCCCATAGATCACAGCCATTTTCGATGAGCTCATTAACTGCATGAGCATGGTCGCCATAGACTGCATATAGAAGAGGCGAGTTGCCATCCTGAAAAGGAAATTTTAGAAAGGAATTACAAAGATTTAAACATACTTTGTCTTCAGCGTTGACGTCTGCTCCATTTGAGAAGAGAACGCGGATGATATCATGATGTCCGCCTGCAGCAGCGAGGTGGAGGGCCGTTTCCAAATTATGCCCTCGTTTGTGTACATTGGCCGATTCTTCTATTAGAAGTTCGACGGTCGCCGTTTGCCCATAAGCGCAGCTCCACATTAGGGCTGTGAGGCCGTTGCTGTCCACTTGGTTGATGTCCTCAACTAAAAATCAAACAGTTGGTGCTTTCCAATGGCATATTTTTCTTAGAAGCAAAGATATAAACTTCAGAACAAACCAATCCCATTTGCTAACATTGTGCAGAACCCTAATGTCTGCCATAAGCTTATTCTATATTATTAAATGGCCCTGCCATTCTTCATCAAAAGGAAGAGGTGAGTTACCATTTTTGATATCTAATCTTGAAATATTCCCTCGCCCTGCTTTTTCAAACCAGCTCACATCATCGGAATCCGCATCTTGAGGTTTGGCTTGAATGTTTCCTCTTTGAAGGTTAGTAAGAACGGTTGTAGGCTGAAATTTCAATTAGTTAATGACAAATGAAATCAAAAATTGTTACTTTATATGGAAGGAAGGCGCTTCTTCTTTTTCCATCTTCCCAAGAAGAGAACGGCCACGAAATTCCAGTTTTGGTTGTGTCGATCGAGCTGAACGTTAGGCTCGACTGAGGGACCAATGGTTGAGCTTCATCGAGCGAAGGGGTCGACTCAGACTTTATTCGGACCAAATCCGGTGTCGATTCTGTTTCCATCCCGCTTGAAATGGACTCGATTTCATTGCTGCTCGTCAGAGGAGATGATTCAGTGTCACCTTCGTTCAAAACTTCCGATTCCGAATTGGTAGCCGGTGTCGATCTTG
Source organism: Orius laevigatus (assembly GCA_018703685.1). Lineage (NCBI taxonomy): Eukaryota > Metazoa > Arthropoda > Insecta > Hemiptera > Anthocoridae > Orius > Orius laevigatus. The sequence continues at coordinate 134,285 of JAGWEN010000169.1, forward strand.
TCAGCCCATTCTCGACCAATTCGACAGAATCATTTTCGGGTAAAAGAGGTGTCGTTTGAGTTTCTCGACTTTGAAAATCCATCACCAAAATCTTCTGAAACCTCAAAAAAACAGTCCCAATAGCCAAAATTTTAATGTTCATTCATTATTTCACCATAACAATTAATCTAAACAATACATTGATCCATGAACTTTGACAGTTTTCTTATCAGCACGCTTATCACTGCGCAAGTTACCTCCCTGTTATCAGTTATCTCTTATCAGATTTTGATTCTTCAGTTTTTATTTTCCTTCCTCATTCCTGTTCGACTGGTTCTTCCAAGGTAAAACGAATAAATCTTCTTTTTTCACTGTTTTGCGTTATTTTAGATGACTGAAACGGCTAAATTTGTTCTTACGGAAAGTGTCGGTTTTATCGGTGCTGGCAATATGGCTCAAGCCATTGGTTTCCGTTTGTTGGATTCTGGTGAGTTTGATCATTTTTTCGATGGATTTAAATCGAGTTTTAGGTATCGTTTCGCCGAAAAACATGACGGTTTCTGCACCTTCGGAAAGGAATTTGGTCAAATGGAAAGAGAGGAATGTCAACACAACGAATAATAATGGTAATGGATTAAAGGCATCGCTATAGCATCGTGAAATACCCTTAAAGTTATCCGAGCATATGCACTCTATCTAGCCTAGGTCTTCCCCGGAGTTGGGACCAGGCTTGGGAGTTCAAGCGCCTTTGGTGGCATCATCGTCACTCCCAAGCCCAGTCCCAGTTCTAGTGGAAGGCATCGCCATATTGTGGATGTTCGGTATGGGTCTCTCATGATTACGCACAGGGGATGTTGAGTAGAATTTTTTCCTCGTTAATATACTTCTGGAACCTTTTATTTCATTATAAAAAGTTAAAATATGAACATATATTAAGAAGGTATATTTACTTGCTAACTCACAACATTTTGTTACAGCCGATGTCGTTAAAAATGCAGAAATAGTTTTTATCGCAGTCAAACCTCAATATTTTAAATCCGCATTAAGTTCAATCCTTTCTGGGACAAAAGCAGTCCGTTGTTACGTTTCCCTCATGGCTGGGATCAACCTCAAAAAATTGTGCGATGAGGTAACAAAATTTTTTTTTAAATAATTTTTATAGTCATTCTTTTTTAGGGTTTGGATAAATCAGGAGTCGAAGTTTATCGAGTCATGCCTAATACGCCATGTATGGTCGGAATCGGATGTTCAGGTAATTTATTGGCTTAGATAAATAAAAATTTTTTTTTTTTTTTTTTTTTTTTTTTTTTTTTTTTTTTTTTTTTTAGTTCTATGCTCTGCTTCTGCTCAACCAGTTTATTTACCAGTCGTGAAAAATATAATGTCGAGCCTTGGGTTGTGTTATGAAATCGAAGAGAGGCTTTTTAATGCGGTTTCTGGATTGAGTGGATCTGGACCCGCTTATGTATGTACAATATTAATTGATATTTTGACGTTTTCTTTTAGATGTACATTGTTTTAGAAGCGTTGGCTGATGGTGCTGTTAAAAAAGGAGTGCCCCGGGATATGGCTTTGCAAATCGCAGCGCAAGTTATGAAAGGATCCGCTGAAATGGTCGCTGTGACCAAAAAGCATCCTGGACTCTTAAAAGACGAAGTTTGTTCGCCCGGTGGTACGACCATTTGTGGTGTCACTGAATTGGAAAATCGATCAATTAGGTTCCTTTTTTTTTTTTTTTTTTTTTTTTTTTTTTTTTTTTTTTTTGAAATTGGAATTATTGATTTTGTTTCAGGTCTGCCTTTATCAACGCTATAGGAGCAGCCTCTGATAGAGCTGATGAAATGACCAAGATGCAGTAAAAAAAAGACATTAAATGATGAAATGGAGTTTTAAAATTTTATTTTTTTGATTAGAAAATTTTTCTATACATTTTGGTTTTCTTTTTTTCCCATACAATCAATTTTTAATAATTTTAGATTGCAAAATATCATAACTTCGAAATGAATGATGGTAATTTTTAACCTTTTAACTGATTTGGGCATGTTTTAATAGGTGAGGTTTGGTCCTCTTTTTGACTGGTTTGGACCCTTTTTAGTAGCTAAGGTTTGGACCCTTTTTTTGACCGGTTTGGACCCGTTTTAGTAGCTAAGGTTTGGTCCTCTTTCGTACTGGTTTGGACTCGTTTTAGTAGCTAAGGTTTGGTCCTCTTTTTTACTGGTTTGGACCGGACGTTTCTAATTTACTGACCAGAGAAAAAACGTACTATCGGACAAACTACTGATGCAACCGGGCTGAAATTTGGCAGGGATTCATATTATTTTGATTGGTAGCATCTATCCTCGAAGGAAATTTTCAAATCGGACTACCGGGGACGGAGATCTCAAAAAATGATCACCACCGGGGGCAGAAAAAACGTACTACCGGACAAACTACTGATGCCATCTAGCTGAAATTTGGCAGGGATCCATATTTTGATTGGTAGCACTGATCCTCGAAGGAAATTTTCAAATCAGACTACCTCCTACTATCTCCGCCCCCGGTAATCCGATTTGAAAATTTCCTTCGAGGATCAGTGCTACCAATCAAAATATGGATCCCTGCCAAATTTCAACTCGATGGCATCAGTAGTTTGTTCGGTAGTACGTTTTTTCTGCCCCCGGTGGTGATCATTTTTCGAGATCTCCGCCCCCGGTAGTCCGATTTGAAAATTTCCTTCTAGGATCGGTGCTACCAATCAAAATATGCATTTCTGCCAAATTTCAGCCCAGTCGCATCAGTAGTTTGTCCGGTAGTACGTTTTTTTCTCTGGTCAGTAAATTAGGTAGACCCGTTTTACTAGCTAAGGTTTGGTCCTCTTTTTGACTGGTTTGGGCACCTTTTGACTGGTTCAGACCACTTTTTGACCCTGCTTAGTCTGATTTGTTCCCCCCATTAGGGCATTTTTCATACCATAGATGGTTTGGAACCTTTATAGACGGATTTGGACCCCCTTCTTTTTAACTTGATGTTTTTAGTGAAAGCCAAGCTGGCATAGATACTAGGTACCTAATGATACGCCTAATAGTCCAATTTAAAACGGTTCTATTCCACGATTTTGACTAAACAGGCCAGGGTCACAACCCATGCGCTCAGCCAGCAACAGGTCAATGGTCATCAATGGGTCATAATACGGCCTATCCATCCAAATTTTTGGATTCGAATGGGGGGGGGGGGGGAGTGAAACAATGATTATGCAAAAGGGGAAGAGACAAAAGGGAGTTTGCATCTTTCCAACCGTAAAAGATCAAAAGGTCGTGAATGAAAGACTCGGGTGAAAGTTTAATAAAAATCCACAATTTACAAACGCAATTTCTTCACGATTGTAAAAGCCCGGATCGTGCATCCCCTCCCACTCGTCGGGGTCGTCTCTTCCCCCACCACGTTCCCGAGTTACGTCGCATCTCCCCAAGTAAACAAAAACCACTCGAACTCATTGAAGATCGCCGAGCAAGTGTAGAATGAAATCCGTCAGTTAATTTGAACTCATCACCCCCGCAAAAGTTGTCGCGATTCCCTTGATGAGTGAACGCTCCGTATTTTCAAGGCCCTGAGGAGTCCAACATCGTCGAAATCAATCATGGATTTCCATGCGAATGTGACCGAAGGATTTCTAGATTCTTTATTCTTAAGTTTCAACAATGGAATTTCGGGTCATCAGTACAATCCATGGTATGGCTCAGTCATCGGCTCGATTATCGTCGGCCTGAGTGGCATCTTCCCCTTGCTAGTCCTTCCAGTCGACGGATCATTCGACAAAAACGAAGGTAAAAAAAAAATTCTTAATTTAATTAACCAGTTTGTTTGGGATCTTCTGATAAGCTCTGTTGTCAGGCGGAAGTTTTTGTTTTTTTCTAAGAAAAGAGACAATTGCGCGTCTTTCAAATAAGAATAATTTATTTGTCCAAGGGTAATGTATGACCTGTCTGATTTAAAATGTCAAACCGTCTTTAAACTTCTTTAGGTAGTCATTAATTAACCTACATAGGTATGTATAATTACATATTTATGTACTTAATTAATTACGGAGAGCTGAAATTTATTTTGTCTAAAATTTGCTTATGGATTGCTCAGATAGGAATAAAGCTGATGAAACTTGGTTTTTAGGGTTACTAGTTAGTCATTATTTCTGTTTGGACCCCTTTTAGTTAAAAGGTGGACCAACCCAGTTAAAAGGTGGTCCAAACCAGTTAAAAGGGGGTCCAGACCAGTTTAAAGGTAGTCAAAACCAGTTTAAAGGTGGTCCAAACCAGCTGAATGGTAATATAAACCAGTTGGTGGTCCAAACTAGTTAAAAGGTGTCCAAACCAGTTAAATGTTGACCCAAACAAGTTAAATGGTGGTCCAAACAAGTTAAATGGTGGTCCAAACCAGTTAAATGGTGGTCCAAACCAGCAAAAACTGGGTCCAAACGTGTCGAAAAAGGTCCAAACCAGCAAAAGAAATTAAACAGTCCAAACTATATTTCTTATGGTGGTTTGGATCTTTTTTTTTACACGTTTGGACCCAGTTTTTGCTGGTTTGGACCTCTCTTTTTGACTGGTTTGGTCCCATTAAAGGATTATGATCCCAATTTTATACTATAGAGTTTATACCTTTTTAAGACTGTTTTGGACCACCTTTTAACTGGTTTGGACCACCTTTTAACTTGTTTGGACCACCTTTTAACTTGTTTGGACCACCTCTTAACTTGTTTGGATCACCTTTTAACTTGTTTGGACCACCTCTTAACTGGTTTGGACCACTCTTTAACTAGTTTGGACCCATTTTTTACTGGTTTACACCCATTTTTGACTGATTTGAACCCCTTTTGATTGATTTAGACCCTTTATAGGCTAAAGTTGGGACCTTTTTTAATAGGTAAGGCTTGGTCCTCTTTTTGACTGGTTTAGACCTCTAATTCCCCAATTTTTTTGAAAACGAAAATTTGAGAAAAAATCCATCATTTTTTAAACCACTTATCATTGTACGATAAGGCACAGATAGTAATTACCAGACTTCAAGTATCGATCACTCATTTGTTTAAATTAAAGAACAAATTTTTTTTTCTCACATTTCAACTCATGAAGGGTGATCTATAGATTTTCTTCAATCGCGTTTAACCCTTGACCTATTTCTAAAATAAGTTTTCTGGTCGCAAATCTGACAATTTTATTTTACCGACACTCATACGTGTCATCGAACAAAGAAGTTTATTTTTATTCGTGGCCATGAGATAAACAGCTTCATTATTCCAATTGATCGAGGCAAAAAACAATTTTTTTTCTGCATCTTTTTATTCTATAAAAGGGGAGTCTTTGATCTTTAATGGGCAATTTCTCAGATGACCTGGTTTTCCATGTCTTTAGCTTTTCACACTCAATGAAATTCCCATATTGTTGGCACTTCCAGAGTCAAAAACCTGGTTCAGATCAACAATTTTTTTCTACTTTCCCTCTTGTACAGGAAATGATTGTTTATTAAGGTAAAGACGTCTGAAGGCTAAACAAAAAAAAGAATTTTAATAGAAAAAAAATTAAACTGATCTATTGTAGTATCAGTTAGAGTTGTTTGTTGCTTAAACATCATTGTAGTAGATAGCAAGGGAAGGTTTAAAGGTCACCAATATAAAAGGAAATCCCTTTTTGAAAGAGGACAAAGAAAAAACCGATTGTTCTGCTAATCCAAAGATAACTTGTCTAGGATATAAAAAAGTTAGCAAACAAATAATAAATCAATGATTTGCTGTAAAACGATTTATCTTATCTTGCGTCTGATTTTATAAGAATATGAAGAAAAAATGACTCGCAAATCCTACTTGAAGAGTGAAGGGTCACTTGGAGATAAGAGGATGATGTCGTTGGTATTTCTGAAGTGTTTGCAACCTTGCATTGTTTCGCTGGGTGCGATAGTTCAAATCAAGTTGTCAAAAAAAGCCGCAGAAGTCCATTTTTAAGTTTTGGATGTCTTGTATAGAGTTGACAGAAGTTGAATTGAGTCCAAATGGGTGCAATAGAGCTTATGGACTTAAAATAACAAGATAATGCAATGCTTCGATTCTTCAAAGAATCCTTTGTTTATGAAATGAGTTTTTGAAATTCAGCTCACAGGCGGTACATTCTGAGGCTGGGGATCTGGTTTAATGAAACTAATCTCTGCTATTTTTAATAATTTCAGGTTCTGGGGAACGATTGAAGCTGATGCTTAGTTTTGCAGTTGGAGGCCTTTTAGGAGACGTATTTTTGCATTTATTGCCTGAAGCGTGGGCGAATCAAAGTAAACTTTCTTCTTTAAATGGTAAAGTAGTTTTCTATTAAAATTTAAATTAATCCTCTTTATTAGGCACATCAAGCCATTCTTTCTGCGGAAGCTGGGTTTTGGTTGGTCTTCTCGTTTTTATCCTTGTCGAGAAGTTGTTCCCAAAGAAAAGTCCTGAAGAGGTCTTATCGCTTCAAACAAAAGAAACGACGAATAATAACGTCGCCAAAGGAGCCGAGCTTCAAACCAAAGCTGTAAGTTGTCCTCATGGGCCAGTCTGACCCTGCATTGTATTAATTTTTAGGTGAGTGGATATTTAAATTTGATGGCGAACGTTATCGACAATTTCACACACGGACTTGCTGTCGGAGGTTCATTTCTGTTGAGTTGGAGGGTCGGTGTTTTTACGACGGCTGCCATCCTCATACACGAGGTCCCTCACGAAATTGGCGATTTTGCCATTTTACTCCGAGCCGGTTTTTCACGCCTTGATGCGACCAAAGCCCAACTTGCGACCGCCTCTTCTAGTCTTATCGGTGCATGCACCGCAGTCGCTTTTAGCTCCACATCTCATTTAATTGGTAACATGCGAATTCTATTTTTGAACTTAAAATCATTTTTATTTTGTAGAACAAAAGACGTCTTGGATTTTACCATTTACGTCCGGCGGTTTTCTTCACATAGCACTTGTAACCGTCTTACCTGAAATAGTGGAAGAAAAAAATCCGAAAGAATCCTTAAAACAATTATTTTTTCTGATTCTCGGAATCGCCGTAATGGGCATCTTATCGCACGTTATTGAGGAATAAGTTAATTTTTTACCTAGGTCCAATCGACCTGGAAAGACTTTTAAAAATAATTTATTTTTAATTTATCCTTTTTATTGTTTAAAATTTTTTTATAGTTATATTTTATACATGGGAAGATTTTAAATCTTCAGTATTAATTTTTCTCTATTTTTTAGTTACCATCCCCGATCAAAATCAAGACAAATCAAATATTTTGTAATCAAATTGTATTGAGTTTTTATTTTTTAATCTTCCTTGCTTTAAAACCTTGTTAAGATGATATTTTTGTAAATATTTTTTTTTTTTCTGTAGATTTAAATTTTTGTGATAAATAATAAACTCATGTGATGCAAATAAAAGTATATTTTGTGCTGGAAAGTAAATTATTGTTTTAATTTTCAATAAACTATATACCAAAATCCAAGGAGAGTGAGGCATATGGGGATTCACTTTCTATAAAAAGCGCCAACTCCTACCTCCTCTTTTCTTATTAAATAAAGATAAACCCACGTGTAAAAATTTGAGCATTTTTATTAAGAAAAATAAGAACTATAATAAAAATACATTTTAGATTTTAAAAATCTAAATCCTAAAGGTTCCTCACCCTTTGGTGACCCTAAGTTTGTTTTTATAATTCCTTTAACCGTTTTATAAGCCTCCTGTTACTGAAATAGAAGAGCCTGTTATGTATGAACTTTTGTCTGATGACAAAAATGCGATAACTTCTGCGATTTCTGCAAAAGAAAAAAGATAAAGAACAGAAGGAATAAAATATATACCTTCAGGTTTTCCGAAACGTCCAAGTGCTATTCGTTTTTTGAACATTTCTTTGACTTTTTCGGGGATTCCTTCTGTCATCGGGCTTTCAATAAATCCTGGAACGACTGCATTACATCGAATGCCATAACTGGAAGAAAACAAACAATAAAGAAACAAAGACAGTGTTGCCCAGTTGATAGTATGTAAGAGAACATAGTTCCAAGGTGCAGTTATCAAAATGTTATCAGGATGATACTAATAACTTACAGTCCCATTTCTTTAGCTACGGTTTTTGTAAGAGCTTCAACGCCAGCTTTACTCGCTGAATAATTGGCCTGACTTATGTTTCCAGTTTGTCCAACTATGCTGGCGACGTTGATGATACTTCCAGAACTTTGGGAATCAACCAAAGATCTACATGCCTTCTGAACGACTATAAATGTCCCCTAAACAAAAAATTGATTTTCTAAATTCTTATTTTAAAGTTGATTCCTATTGTATTTTCACCTTAAAACTTTTCTTACAGTCAGGTTGGTATCGATGACTTGATTGAAAGACTCGAGAGACATTTTAAGGAGGAAGTTGTCTCTGATTATACCTGCAGAGTTGACGACGATTGAAGGAGGTTTTTGGTATTTTTCGAGAATTGAGTTCCAGGCTTCGTCGACTTCTTTGGATGAGCTTACGTCGAGCTTGATTGGCATGTGGCCGTCACCTTCAAAAATGGGATTAGTTTGGGTTAAAAATGAGAAAAAGGGAAGAAACCTTTGAGTCGTTCTATGGTTTCTGTGGCGCTTTCCAGCTTCATGTCTGCTGCGATGACTTTGGCTCCTTCACGCGAAAGAGCCAAACAGGCGGCTCGCCCAATTCCGCTACCCCCTCCTTTTATACAGATAAAATTTAGTTTTATTTCTCAGATATTTATTATAGAAATCTTGAGCCTCAATGGGTTGCTGGCCTTTTCAATCAAAAACTCCCTAATTGACACTTTCATACCAATTCTGATTTCGTCTTTCTCAAGGAAAAGGGGTCAAAGTCCGCAATAGACGTGTCCTTGTTGAAAAAGAAAAAAAACTGTCTTTCGAGAGTCTTTCTTGTGGAAAAAGGGGTAAAGTCCACAAAAGAAGTCTTCTCCTCGACGAAAAATTATTAAAAATTGACTTAAAGACTGTATTTCTTGTTGAAAAAGGATCAAAGTCCACAAAAGAAGTCTTCTCGACGAAAAAGTATTAAACATTGACTTAAAGACTGTATTTCTTGTTGAAAAAGGATCAAAGTCCACAAAAGAAGTCTTCTCGACGAAAAAGTATTAAAAATTGACTTAAAGACTGTGTTTCTTGTTGAAAAAGGATCAAAGTCCACAAAAGAAGTCTTCTTGACGAAAAAGTATTAAAAATTGACTTAAAGACTGTATTTCTTGTTGAAAAAGGATCAAAGTCCACAGTAAAATTGTATTTATCTTCAAAAAGTCAGCAATCAAAGTGTGTTTCCTCGAAAAATGATGAAAGTCCACAGTTATAGAAGTGTGTTTCTTAAGTAAAATGGGGAACAATAAAAGTGTCTTCATCGACGAAAAAGGGTCAATGTCCACAGAAGATAAGCATTTCCAGCCAAAAAGGGTCAAAGTCCAAAAGGTGTGAATTTCCCGTCATGTAATGTTCCAAATCTACATAATAAAACCTTTTCCGTCGGTAAAAGGGCAATGTCCACACTAATTTCCAGTCCAAAAAGGGTCAAAGTCCAAAAGACGTGAATTGCCCTCCGGCTCCATAAAAGGGTCAAAGTCCTTCCAGTCTCAGCTTGACAGTTGACATCCCTTCAGCTCTTTCTGACCCCACCAGTGCTGCCAACAGACAAACATTCGCTCCAGAACCGCTTGACCGAAAATCGATCACCAAATCAAAGTTTACGATCTAGGGGAGTTACCTACCTGTCACAATCGCTAACTTTCCACCGAGCATCTAAATTTTATAATAAAAAATTTAAAACCAATTAATTAGCAGAAATCGTTTAACATAAATTTTTTTTTTGAAATGTCAGCACGGTTGATAAGATAAGAAAAATGACCTTGAAAATATATCAATTCATTTAAAAATTTATTATTTTATAATTCAAAAAATTGTGTTTTACGTAAAAATAATAAAATAAAAAATTTAAAAAACGGGCGAAGGAGTTTTTAAATTTTTAAATTTTTCAACGATCTAGTCAGCAGTGGATAAAGGAAATGAGATAACCGCCACTCAGCCGTCGAAGTGTAAACAGCGGGACTGGTTACTTATCGTGTTTTTACGATTTAAATTTTAAATTTTCTTTTTTAAATTATGTTTTAATTAAAAATCAAAATATTATTTATAATAATTGAAAGAGAAATTAAAAAAAAAAATTTTTTAACTCGTCTATTTTGTTGTTTTTAAGTTAAAATATTTCAGTTTCTGTGTGTTAACTGTTAAATTCGCGGTTATTGGAGATTTTTGCGTTTTTTTAGTGACGAAAGATAAGGCGCGCTCGGGTTTTGCCGGTCTTGAGACCATGAAGTGGAAAGTTTTGTGATATCGAACTATGGTTTCGCCTCAGAAAAAAAGAAAATTCGACAAAAATAACGGAGTTGGGCATGCCAAAATAAACGGTAGGTCTTTATTTTTATATTTTCTTTATTTCAGAATGGCCGGCGTTTTTTCTGTTTTGCTAAAACGTCGGGCAAAAAATCGGCCAACGGATTCCGGCTGTTATCTCCTCGATGTCCAGTGGACCGTTTTTTCATTTCCTGAGAATAAATTACAGCTATCCTTGTGCAATCAAAATTGCACGTGGTTTGGGCTGTTCTACTACATAGTCTATCGTTCTAAATTGGCGGTATTCAGGGAAAGGCTGATTTCGACGTTATTTATAGATAAATCATTAGGCGGAATCCCGTATTCAAACTGTCGATTTGCACTGTACTCCTTGAGTAGGTACCTACGGTTGCAATATTCTAGTTGGGTGGATTTCATTAAAAAATTTTTTTGGTTGATGGTTTTTTTTACAGAAATAATAAAAGTATTGGTCTGGAGCTGCCCCCAGAGGAACTTTCTCGAAGTTCCATGTTAGGTCCTTTAATTTTAGGAAAACCTCTCCCACATTCCGCCACTGGTTAAAATAGGATAAAAGTTTTTTACGAACAAATGCAATGATTAGAACCTATTAAAATAAATAAACGATAACTTTCTGTTTATTGGGGTCTTCTGGAGTGAGTTGAGGCTCAACAATGCGCTTAAGCTCCCAAGCCCGGTCCCAACTCCGGGAGAAGGCCTCGATATCAATGCAGTGGTGAAAGAAGGTATCAAACTGCTTACTGTTTGCCCTGACATCTAGCGGCCGTTTTTGTGAGAAATCTGGAATTCTCATTAGGTACAAATGATTGGTTTTCTCTGATTATCTCGAAAACGGCTACTCGAAGAAGAAAAATTAATAAAATAAAAGTTCTTGAGAATTAATTTTGCTAAGAAGTTGGAGGGGTTTGGCACCTCTGAAGTCAAAACACGAAAATCGAAGAAAAAAAAAAGTTTTATATACCCACGTAAACAACTTGAGGAATCCCGTCAATTTCTTTGACTAAAGTATTCCAGGACCAATTTTTCACGTTCCAGTCACTGAAACAGAAAGCGTTTTATCAGTTCCCTTTGGATCGATTGACTTGAAATTTTCAGGGCTTTTTCTTTACATATTGATGAAGATCTTTGCCAAATTTCAACTCAATTGGTCCTCAGGAAGCTGAGAAAAACGATGTCTTTACAAAAATTTCGAGTCAATGTACCTTTAGGTTAAATTTTTTTTAGCGAGTTTATTAGTGTTAAAACTCAAAATATTTCTGAATTTTTTTTTATAACGCCATCGAATTTCTGTGAATATTGTTTATTTTCAAAAATTCAATATTTTTGGCTTCGAAGTGCCATATTAATAGTTCCAATTAAACCCCAAAATTGTCACCGGATTATAATTAAAAAATTAACAGCTGCTGATTTTTTCTTTTGTTTTTTGTCAATCCTAGTTCCCAGATGTAAAATAGTCCGCTCAAGCTTCTCGTAGAAAATTGAGTTATTCCTAACTTACCTCGGGAATTTTTGAATAAATTTTGTATTTGTTACAAAAGCAAAAAATATTTTTCAATTTCTTGATTGTTCGTTTAAAAAAAATGTCGTCCGGTAAGGATAATTGATTAGTTTTATAAATTAATTTATACTTATTATTAGCCATGTCGTTATAAATTATTTTAAATGATGAATAATAGGTAAATAATTTTAAAATGCATAGTTTGTAAGCACTTTTATTGAGAACAAAGAGCGTTTCCGTTAAAAAAAAAAAATTTAATTCCCTGACCTTTTTATTTTCTTTTAGGGTCAAAACGACGGTTTTCGAGAAAACCGCTGACGGGAAAAACTATTTTTTTGGACATACAAAACCACGTGACGTTGAAGAATATCGAGGCAAGACTGGTCGCCTTAGGAGCTGTAAGTACATTTTATGGTCAACATTTTAGCAAACATAAATGGTCCCTTCACGGCTTATGATGATAAGGAATGGGCCAAAATTCGCGGTTGTGAAGGACCCGGGGAAAAAAAGATGAAAGTGACCAAAAAATGATTTCGAATAAATTTTGTTCCCGTGTTGTTCTACCAGATGTTAGTACTCCTTCATAGTCCCTAGATAGTGGTAATGTCTCAAAATTGACGAAAAATGTAATCTTTTTTACCCCCTGGCCCTTCATGTAATTTCAGGTTTCCCTTTTGAATGCTCCCCTTGGTGGCATTGAGAGATTCTTGCTGACCAATAGGGCCAGCGCCTCGACATCTAGGGTACACCCATAGCGCCAAACTCCGAACTAGCTAAACAGCCCAAATCTTGGGCTGAGATGACCGGGAATGAGAAATTGACTGAGAATCTGTCAAATATACTGATAAGAATTGGGAACGCAGAATGGGATCTTTCTGCCACAGCAACAAATCAACCCAATCCCTTTAAAAAAATTAGAATAAAGGTAATTGAATCAAGTTATGCACGAGTATTTACATCGGACGCGACTGCGTACCATTCCCCCCCTCCAACAAATTCCAAAACTGTTATTGATGTGTATAAAATAAAAAAAGGGGAATAAAATACATCCGGAAAAGCCGGCAGAAAGCTGCACAACAAAAAAAAATCCATAAATCGTGAGAAATCCGTGCGCGCGCCTACTTTCGTGAGGGAACTCGATAGCCGGTTGTCGATCTATCGTTTCGCCCTCGGGGCCTCCCCGTCCGTTTTCGACCCCTGGCGGTGCTTCTCCGCAACTCCGTTCACAGTTGTTTAGATTTTCTGAGTTATTGGCCATTTTGTACTCTTTCCTTCCCATTTTAATTTAATTTAGAACCATTTTTGTGTTTAATTCCTTTTTATTTCGATACATCAAGTGCTGTTTTGGACAATCCGCGTTGCTATTGCTAAGACGGCTCATTTTTTGATGGAGGTCTTGACTTAAGGTTTGTTTTTTCCTCTTTTCCTCCCGGATTCTTCATTTTGTTATTATTAATGCGTTCCGACTTTGTTTATAGTCCGATTTATGTTTGCAGATTTAATAAATATTTATGGGATATTTTGTTTTTGGACCCCCTGCCGGTTTAGCTTAGGTTGACAAAATTACGTTACCCACCCAGGTCTCCCCCTCCTTTCGCTTATCAGTGTTTTTCCCCGTCTCCTTTTTTTTGCCTTCTTTCATTCTATTTGTTGACATTCGTGTATCCGTTTCAAAGCCTTCACTGAGCTACGAGGTGAATGCACTCGAATTCCAACTTTCTCGGCCTCACTGCATCCCCGTTTCTCGTTGCATTTCGTCTCTAAGCTTCAAATTATACATAAATTATTTTATTTCTAATATTTCTAATGATGATAGAAGTTGGAAAAGTCCTTCATTCTCTGAGATAACTGAACCGAATTATCGCCTCTAGCTATGGAATTTGGCACTTGAAACTTCTTAGAACTGATGTGGTAGAGCTCTTGCCAAAGATGACAAAGAAACGTCCCAAATATAATTGAATCGGACCAAAACAGTGCATTCTTTGCTGTTTTTTACGTTTTTAGACTATTTGGAGTTTATAAAACAATAGCTTGATATGATGCCTAAAACAGTTCGTTCAGTATCGAATTAATGAGCTCAAGTTAAAGGAATCACACAATGCCATCGAGGGGAGCTTTGAAAACAAGGGAACCCTTGTTGGGCAGAAAAAGATGGATTTTTGTGGGTTGGGGTATCATACAGGAGCCACCTAGCAGTGATGCCAGATTAGGCCCAACAAAGAAGCCCAATTACACGATAAATCACGCTGGCAACACTGTCAAAAGCCCAATTCTGTGGGATTACTGAATTGCCTTGACGGTGTTGCCTAATTTGGGCAATAAAAAGCAGCCTAATTTGCTATAAATCGCCCAAGTAACATTGTCCAAAACCCAACTTCATGAGATTACAGTGTTGCCATATTAGGATAAAAAAAAGGAGCCCAATTTGCAATAAATCACCCTGGCAACACTGTCTAAAACCCAACTCTATGGGTTGTTAGATCAAGCCCAAATAAAGCATCCCAATTTTCTATAAATGATGCTGGCAACACAGTCAAAAGCCCAATTTTGTGGGATTACAGGACTGCCTTGACGGGTGGCCTAATTAGGCCAATACTAAGCAGCCCAATTTGCAATAAATCACCCTGGCAACACTATTCAAAGTCCATTTGATGCGATTACAGTGTTGCCATATTAGGCTAAAAAAATAGCAACACTGTCAAAAAATAGCCAACAGTGCCCAAATTGCCCAATTTACAATAAATCACCCTGGCAACACTATCCAAAACCCAACTTCATGAGATTACAGTGTTGCCATATTAGGCTTAAAAAAGGAGCACAATTTGCAATAAATCACCCTGGCAACACTGTCCAAAACCCAACTTCATGAGATTCCAGTGTTGCCATATTTGGCTAAAAAAAAGGAGCCCAATTTGCAATAAATCACCCTGGCAACACTGTCCAAAACCCAACTTCATGAGATTCCAGTGTTGCCATATTTGGCTAAAAAAAGGAGCCCAATTTGCAATAAATCACCCTGGCAACACTGTCCAAAACCCAACTTCATGAGATTCCAGTGTTGCCATATTTGGCTAAAAAAAGGAGCCCAATTTGCAATAAATCACCCTGGCAACACTGTCCAAAACCCAACTTCATGGGATTACCAGTGTTGCTAGATCAAGCCCAAATAAAGCATGCCAATTATAACACTGTCAAAGCTTAGTAGGATTACAGGGTTGCCTTGACAGTGTTGCCTAATTAGGCCACTAAAGCAGCCCAATTTGCTATTAATTGCCCTGGCAACACTGTCCAAACCCAACTTTGTGGGATTATAGCGTCGCCTCCCTCATTTTTGAACTATTTCATTTTGTGACATTTTTCAAAGCTTAGCTTTTTCAATCTTCGCTATCCATTCTTTTTGCTTTGTTTTTTTAGAAACTTGCTCTTTTTTTGGATCAAGGTGTCACTTGGGTGGTGACCGATCGTGAAAATTTCCTTGCGTCGAGACAAGCTTCTTTAAGCAACCCTTCGCCGTCGCCGTCACCTTCGCCATTCTGCAGCGTTTCGTCAGCGACGACCGATTCGCCCACTGATGGCGTGAACCCATTTAGAGCTGTAAGAACCAAATTTTCATCATAGAAACATCATTTAAACCTCTTTTTCAGCGGTCTCGAGCTGAGACCATGTTAAATCGTGTCAGAAATCAACCACAGACTGTTACTGATATATTAGACAACGCGATTTCATGGGATATTCCTATTAAACCTTATCAAAAAGTATGCATTTTTAATTTTTAATATTTTTTCTAATTTAAATTTTAGTTCCTATACCATATCAAAACTATTGAAAAACAAGTTGAAAAATTAACGAAAAAAAGTGAATGTTTGCTCGGCCGGGGAAAACGTGAGCTTAGTGGTGTGTACCTTAAAATTGAGACAACGCTTAGACCCGAATATAAAGAATTCAAAGTTTGGCCTGCGTTCAACATAAGCGATAAACGTGATAAGACCAGAAATGAATCACAGAGGTAATTTTTGAATCCTTTTTTCTTCAATTTTATATTTATTTTTTTTTTTTTTTAGAATGACAAAGAAGGTCAAAAATACCAAAGAATCTTCATCTACACGAGGAGGTGGAAATGGATATTGTGAGGTAATTTTTAGTAAGATCGTATACACTTCAAAAAAAAAAAAATCTATTTGGGGTTTTGGATCCGGGCTGATTTTAATAAAATTTATAAAAAATGTGTTTTTTTGTTTCAGATGTGTCGCATGTATTATGATAAATTGGATTCCCATTTGGTATCTGAGCAACACACAAAGTTAGCTAATGATGCTTCCAATTATTCACAACTTGATTCTCTTATTTCTCAGCATAATTTAGGGTAAATTTTTTTTTCATTTGGAAATTAGTATGTTTTCATTGTGCGGTTTTAGTGTGGGGACAGTAAGGAAGTCGTTGAGAATCGCGAAATCGCCACCTCCAGCCTTTTCGGATATGGGAAGCCGACTGAGTGCTGAAAACCAGAAGCCTTCTTCGGAGGTCAACTCACCGCAGTCGACGCCGAAAATAAACGGCCATGTGACAAGGTCGAGTTCAAGGACGCCGAGAGCGAGGGTTCCGCTGGGATCGCCGGTCCAGACACCGAACTGCAATGGGATCGACCGAAGGCCTAGGCGGACGCCGGTGAAAGAAGAAAAGAAAAAATCGTCACCGTCTCCCACTCCTAAAAATGTTCCATCCCCTTCCAAATCTGCGGAACACAATTTAAGATCGAGAAGGTCCCAACCATCTGAATCTCCTCCTCCCAAAACGCCCAAAACGATGCCCGTCCTTCGTGCCACACCCGTCGTACCGAAAACCATCGGACGTGCCAAAAGACCAGCCGGGAAATCCTCACTTCCTCCTCCCCCAACCAAGAAATGCATCAAAAAACGACTTTCCGTGGAAGAAAAACTTCTCGAAGACAACAAATCGTACTACAAAGTTGAAGTCTTGAACAACAAATTGAGATCGACTGGCTACTTCATTTCTCAAAATAAAGTAAGTTTATTTTATTTACTTAATTTTTTATTTTATCTTAGGTTGAGGAAAAAGTGAATGGAAACACTTCAGCCGAGAACACTCGATTGAAGTCACCGAATGGTTTAAAATCTCCCGTCGTCGTACGGTTTAAAAAAGTCAGGAAGTCCGAACTTGCCATTTTGAGCGACGAAGCTGAAAGCTTCATGTTCGGCGAGACGAAAAAAGAAACCGAAACTGAAGAAACCTCTGAAGCGAGCGACGACTATGAAGACTCCGAGGACGATTCGGAAGACGAAACGTCCGAATCCGAAGAGTTCAAAACCGCCAAAAGGAGTAAAAAGACCGTTCGGAAAAGCTCTGAAAAATCTCAAGAAGAGGTCAAAATAAAAGAAGAGCCTGACTTATCGAGAGTTAAGGTTGAAGTTCAGGAAGAGGAAATCAGCAAAGATCTCAAGAGCAGTGAAGCCAGAAAGGTAAAAAAAATTTCAGGATCGCAAAATCTGCACATTGTCTTTAAAATGTATGACAAAACGATTTGTTGTTTCTAGGTTGAATTTTCGTTTGAGATGAAACCTCGGAAAGACTTATGGATGAAGACTTATGAGAGACAAGACACAGGTACTGAATATTACATTCCTCAGTACCATGACTACCCAGGCGATGTCCTTCTCCCTTATGAAATACCCCCACCGTCAGCAAAAGACCAGAAAAGAATAGGACAAACGCGCGTCCAGCAACTCCAGTCTGAAGTTTTTGACGATAAACCACGAAAGTCTCCTCGTTGCCATGCGTCAACATTGGCCATCATGTCGTCCATCATTCCCAAGCGACGATCTCTTCGAGAATGTGCGACCGACAAACCGATCAACTACGACGAAGAATCCTCTTTGACTGAAACAGTCGAGTCTTCGACTTCTGCGGCTTCTTCGGCACCTCGATGTCCCATGGCTGATCTCCTCGTAGCAGCATGTGCGCGCATCGATGATATCTACTCGGACAGTTTTCTTGCTAAAGAAAAAAAAGGGGAAATCCACCCAGCAACTTTTTTAGGTGTCGATCATAAAAGTCTTGATGAAAGCGTACCTTTTATTCCTAAACCCGGTTTTGATGTACCTTCATCATACTTATTTGATACATTACCAGAAGCGGAATTGACCCTGGAAGAACATTGTCCACCTCATCTTCGGTTCCTTCGGATAAACGACTCGTGCGCATCTTCCGAGTGTTCGGACCTTTTTGTGGTAGACGAGGCGAAATTGAAAAAGCGGAAAAAGAAGCGAAATCTGACAGGCTGGCCCAACGAATCAAAGTACAAACGTCGGATCAAGGAAATCCCAATGACTGAACCCTATATTCCGTTTTCTCCGCACGTGATGTCTCCTTTGCCTGCGATGCCGAGGAAAAGAGGTCGACCACCCAAGAACCCTCAGTACCACCGGTACCGCCAAATATATCAAACCTCCCCTCTCCGCCCTTCCCTCTTCCAGTTGGCCTCCCTCAACGAAAAGAGCGAAGAAGAATCCGCCGCCAGACAAAGCGAAGACGAACTTTCGTCCAAAAAAAGTGAAGACGAACTTTCCAAAAAGAAAAGTGAAGATGAACTTAAAAGTAAAAAAAGTGAAGATGAATCCCCTCGGAAAAAAAGTGAAGACGAACCTCGGAAAAAAAAACTCAAGCTCTTCCAAAATAGGTTAAAATAGCTAGTCAACATGGAGACTATAAAAATCCTGTACATAACTAATTTATTCATTTTTATTTTTTAAAATCTTTGGAACATTCAGTATTTTTTCAAACTTAAATTGTACATTATTTTCTACATATCCCAACTTTATCTCTTATGGGACTATTCCAAAGGTTTTTTTTTTTTTGTAAATACATTTTTTTGTAACTTCTAAGAAAAATTTAAAAAAATGTTATGCATTTTATTTATGTTAAAACGAAAGAATCTCATTTATAATTTTATATTTTATTAAGTTAATTATCCCTTAAAATGTCTAGTAAAAAATGAAAGTAAAAATTTTTGTAGAAAATGGTCGATATTGTTCCTAATGTAGATTTTTTAAAATTTAGGGACATGAAAACTTGAAATTTTTACTTCATTCCTTTGAATTATGTTTTGTTGCACTTTTAAATTAATATTTTTTTCTTTCTGTTCTGTTAAAACAGGGTTTAAATGAAGTTGAAAAATGAAGCCGATTTTGAAAAGAATTTTCTTTATTTTTATTGTAAAAAAATCTTATGAATATTTAAAAAAAAAAAAAGAATTATATACCATTTTTATATTACGTGATTTCGTTTTTTTTCTTCTTTCCTTTGATAAAAATTAACATAATTGAAGCATGGAGATCATAACTGGAGGCTAAGGTAAAGTCCATCAATTGAAAAAAGGGAAAAAAATTGAAAAAATTTGAATGTTGTAAAGGAATAGTAGTGTCCAAAAACGATTTAAAAAAAATCAAGCTAAAAGGGGCCCTTTTTGTCATGAAGGAACAAAATCTTGTTCTAAGGACTCCGAGTGTCCAAGAAAGATCAAAAACCGAGCTGAAAAGTATTAGCATCTAGTTAAAAGGGCCCCTAGGATCCGAAAAGGATCAAAAATCAAGCTAAAAAGGACCTTATTTGTCGTGAAGGAATAAAATCTATTTAATAGTGTCTGAAAAAGGTCAAAAATCATGCTTAAAAGAGCCCCTTTCGTCATAGAGGAACAAAATCTAAAAGCGTTTCTATCATTATCATCGAAAAACGATCTAAGTCCTGCCTTGATGGGTCTTTTTTTGGGGGAAAAAGGTTATAAGTCCGTCGGAAAACCTTCTGTCTCATAGCCACCTTCTTTCTTGTCGAGAAAAGGGAATAAACTCCATCTTTAAAGAGCTTTTGACATAACGTGTGCTTTAGCCATTGAAAAAATAAAACTCCTTTGGCCTTCCTCGAATCCATACTAGTATTTTTTGGCTCTTTTTGTTGGCCATCAATTTTGAAATTCTTTTTATCTGGATGGCTTATTCACGTCTTGTGTCAAAATGGAGTCATCAGTCAATTAGTTGAATAATCTGTTTGGAGAAGGGAAAAAAAGCAAATAATTAACGACTAACGAGCGTACATTCCGATAATCGTCTTGACCAGCTGAAGAGGACATGTGCGATGATAAGAGCCGGACCAGAGACGTCCCCAGGGACGCTTTTGCTCGCCGTCCTTTTCCCAAATGGATCAGAAAATTTTTTTTCATTTATTTATTAGTTCGCCACAAATCTCGAAGCGGTCCAGTCATGGTAAGTGAAGAAGCTAAACGGACAAATGGATTTGAAATCTTTTAGGTTGACGAGGTCGACGAATTGTTGATGTCTTTGGAATCCCTTTCTTCTGATTGGCAGCTTGAATATTTGAACCCTGTACCGGAAAGGACGCCTCTTTGTGATGAACTTTGCTCGAGTTCTGTTTTAGAAGAAGCCTGCTATCTCGACGTCCTGGGCGTCAAGTTGTTCCAGACTGAAAATACACAACAGCAAGTTTATTACAACGTCGAATACCCACAATGCTCAGAGGTAACGATTTTCTTTCCATGTAGACAACCTCCAGGTGTAGCAGCAGGGCATAGGAAGATATTTTTGAGTGCCATATTTGTAATACTCTGTACCATTTAGTTTTATAATTGTTAAGGCTTTCGTAGTCTACTTATGAAAAAGAAAAAGTTGACTTTTAAATTGCATGCCTTTCTTTAAAGTGTGGCTGAGGTTAGATAACCTCAAAAATTGTTTTTAACACAATAGAATGAATTTTTTTGTTTTCTCAGCCTCAGAAGAAAGAGTTTGAATGCCCGTATCCGGGTTGCCCTAAAGACTACTCAAAAGCGTCCCATCTGAAGGCTCATCTGAGGAGGCATACGGGGGAGAAGCCATTCCGATGCGAGTGGCCAGGTTGTCATTGGAGGTTCAGCAGGTCTGATGAACTTGGAAGACACTCAAGATCGCATTCCGGACATCGGCCTTACCCTTGCCCAGAGTGCCCGAAACGGTTTTCACGATCGGATCATCTCGCCAAGCACAGCAGAGTCCACGTCAAAAGAAAACTCGCAGATTGCAGACACTATTGTGTTTAAATTATTTATATCATGTACACAAATACACAATAAAAATTATATTATGATTTTGTTTTAAAACGCAACATATCCTTATTGGTCTTGTCAGCAAGATTCAGGCAACTTTAGGAAATCTCAAATTACCAGAATTCATTAGTTTTGAGCAGCATAGTCGTGGAAATTTTCACATTAAAAGCAACCTGACCATCCTATCCTTGAGGTTGGGCCAGCTCTGCAGAATACGGCATCAATGGAATACTGTCAGCAAGATTCGTACAAAACAGCTCCAAGGAAAAAGAAAAGACCAAAATCCAATCACAAAATATAACATAATATAATTATTTTTAATCAATTTTTTTTTTACAAAAAACAGTTTGTACACTCCATTACAGTGGTTTTTTAAAATTTTTCTAACAAAATTCTGTTGTTAAAAATAAAAAGGACAAAAAATAAACACATATACACCTTTATATTATATCATTTCTTTAATATCTTCAGTCCAGTCACGAATAATGGTTTTATTTTTTAAGTTTTTAAACACTTTATGCACATAAATTAGTTCCTAAAATGTTAAATCTTTTTAAAACAAAAAAATTACATCTTTCCCTATTATAGCGACCTATTTAGAAATTTTTTCAAATTTGGTAACATTCGTGCAATGTTATTTTTTTTTAAATATATATTTTTTTTATAATTTTTTTTAAAAAAGAGACAATATAAAAGAGGTAGGCTCTGTCAATAACAATTTTCTTCTTAAATTATAAAAATTATCCTATTGCACAATCGTTCGTTCCCTAAAAAAGAAAATTTACAAAAAACATTTTTAAGCCACTTCAACAAGTCTATTTATTTATGAAAAGTAAAAAAATTTTAAAGTAAAAAATTTGTTTTCGATAAAAAAAGAAGTTTAAAGGATTTGAAAATTTTGGCAGTGGTGTGAATAATGTGGCAGTAATATATTTTTAAAAGACACTGAAAATGGGAGAAACTGCTTTTTTTGGGTTTATCGATGGAATCCTTTAAACTTGATTTTTGATCAGGCAGTGGAGGGTCTTTTATTGAGTTTTTTTTTTTGTTTTTTATATCTAGAACACATGACGACACCTCCTTTCAAACTAAAAGTTACAGTCTTATGCGCCCTGCATCCCAAAACTGCCATCGTGGCCCCCGATCTCATCAAATGTGATATTTACAAAAAACACAGAGCATTTAATTGACAGAAACACAAAAAAATAAAATAAAAAACATAAAGCTGCTTCAAACTATCACGGACGGCTATTTAAACTATACAAAAAAAAAATTATTATCAGTTTATGCTAATATAACAAATTTTCATTAATTTAAATACAAATTTTCCACCACAAAATTTTCCTCGAAAAATATTGTAATGAAAAATTTAAAAACTTTCATCTACAATTTGCACATCATAGCACCTGAGCAAATCGGCCGAGTGTACGATTCGAAGGTAAAAGTACGCCGATTTACATTTGAGCGGTGCGCATAAACGAAGGCACCGAATCCAGTATGTCCCAGTCTTAAGAAATAGCCATGTACTAACAGAAAAAGACAAAATACTCAGGGACAAGAAAAATCTCAATTATTGTGATATGCCTGAGGATTAATTAAACCTATAACCTTTCCATAACCTCGCCAAGTAGGGATATTTATGTGTGTGGTAACACTGGCTGTTTAACCTAAAATTCTCTACTTTTCAGTCTTCCCAGCAATATAATTGAGACCTTATTCCACCCTGAATATAACAAAAAGTTTTATTTACAAGAAAATTTTATTTTTCAATATATACTATATAATTTATAAATTTTCCACCTAAATTTCTCCCTCGCTAAATTATGTACAAGTTATATTCTGTAAAATAAATATTTAATTTCTTTTAAAGTAATAAAAAATGAAAATGTTAAGCTAAAATGTTATTTACAAAGAAAAACCCAAATGTTATTTTGTGTAGACTAATATCTAAAAATGAAAACATGTATATTACTCACAGCCAATCGTGCATGGTCGAAAACCATGGATTTAAAAAATAAAATTAAAAAACAAAAACCTATTCACAACCGTACCTTCATGTGGAAACCAAACTTTCGTTGCGAATCCAAAAAATAAAAAATGTTTGGATTTATTGCCATTTGGTGTGTATGTGTTTGTGTAAATTCTTTCTATTTAAAAAAATTTGTTTAAGAAAATTGTCTACTAATTAAAATTACAGCTAATAATAATTTGTCTATACAAACGAAATTCTAATTTTCTAAAAAAAAAAAATTTTTTTTAGAAAAAAAGGTTGCTTTTATAGCAAGAATTGCACAACCCAATCTTGTTGAGGGGGTGCCGGTAACGTTCCCCGAAAAGAAAAGAAAGTTAAAGCCGCTGATGCAGAAGTTAGGCCATTTTGTCAAACAAAAGAGAAATAAAGTTTGGTTTAGAACCAAATCACTTTGGTTTTACAAGCAATTTGTACTGGTAACGAGTCTAAACACTTCTGCCGGCCAGGAAGTTCCGTCTGGCGATTCTGTATGGCGGGGGAGACCGGGATTTGCCACGCTCATGTGTTTACGTCCCAGATTTCGGCTAAGAATGGAGGGAGCTTTCGGTTTTGAAGCTTGAGTGAGAAGCACATCTCGCTGTTTTGGTTTCCGAGAGTCCTCAGCTCAGTCAGGACTGAAAGGAGCTTCGCGAATATTGTCGGCGACCTAGGCTTCGCTCGATGATCAACGTACGATTTCAATGCTTCTAAATAAATCTCTTGGATCTTCTCGACTTTCCAGCCTTCCGTCAATGAAGGTCGTTCTACAAAAATAAAAAATTATTTAAAAACATTCCTTAAATTAGACTTGTATCTCTCAGATTTGATTGATTCTAACCTATCATAACCTCAAAAGTAGGAATGGGAGAATGCAAGTTGATAACAACTGATAAGGAAGACCCCCTCCCCACATTTGAGCTTCAGAACCCTGTTCAAATCCGAGAGATACCAGATTAAGTAATTTTTACCTGAAAATATAACGATGGCAGTAAGAAGAGCATACTCGGCATTGTCAACTTTCATGTGGTACATCTGCCGACAGAATCTGAGAAGGTTTTCGACTACGTCACCCATTCCGGCCATCGTGTATGAATCTCGGGTGTAGGGTTGGTTATTTGCGAAAAGGATAGAATCGGATTGTGCGTCATATCGTCTCGCCATTCTTAACATCATTACTTCACTAGAACATGCCTAAAAAAAGACAAAATTAATAAAAATTTCCACAAAAAAAGTAAAAAAAAATTACTTTTAACAAAGCTATTTGATCTTCTCTAAGTAGTTTGTCGAACCCAGGAAGCCGTTTGGCGAATTCGACTATAAGCTGTACAGTGAGTATCGTTATTTGAGTTATATGTCGGAACTTCAGATCACTTTGTTCTTCATTGTCATTAGGAGCATTCTACAATAATAAATTAATTAAAGTAAAAACAAAATTATGAAATCTTACAATTCTGCGAACGTCTTCTTCCGAAGGGTGTTCGAACTCATTTTGAAAGTAGACAAGCCGATGGATGAGTTCTTCCTGTTCGGCGCTGACTTGTTTGACACCATTCACCGGTAGTTTTGCCAACTCTGTGTCGGTCTGAAATAAAAAAAAACCATTGTAATAAAATTGAAATGATTTTTAAAAAGACTGTGATGATTTTTGATTTGTAAATGCTGTACCGTTGGTTTTTGTGACTCTTTGATCATAGATTGAAAGAGACTTGATGTGTAACTGACCCTATGAGGTTCAGGTTCGACTTTGATAGCCTCGGGCGACCCATTCGTCGTCGACACCGGTTTGTCTTTGTCTTTTTGAGCTTTCTTTTCTTTTCTTTTCACAGCGCACTGATATTCGGGCACCACGCCTAAAATAGAAAATCGTATTTAGACTACTCAGCAAAGATATGCTTCTGCGGCTTACATTCTGGCCTCATCCCGACCGATAGGCATTTTTTGAGCCGACATTCTTGACATTTTCTTCGCATGTACATGTCGATCTCGCAGTTGTTTCCGTACTTGCACTGGTAAACGTTGTTTTTCGTTATACTCCGCCGGAAAAAACCTTTACAACCCTCACAAGTAAGGGCATTGTAATGGTAACTGAAACAATTGAAAAAATAATATTAGTATACAAGAAAACTTAAAACGCTTCCCCTTTAGAGAAGTATCGTTTTATGTCGCCTAGAGTGCATAAGAGTAGAAGGACAAGGTTTCTCTAGGGCAGTCGTGACGTATCATTTTTATGCAAAATCGCTTTTTTTTCTCTTAATTATTCCAAAGTTAACGAACAATAAAATATGGATTATGAGATTTTTCCCATATAAAATAAGATTAGTGAGATAATTTGGCATCTAGGGAGGCCCTCAGGAGAGCGTAGAAGGAAAGAAAGAAAAAAATCTGTTCAAGGTCTGGGAGGAAGGTCAGCTGAGACCGAGTTCAGTCAACCGAGGAAAACAACGTGCGGATTCACAGGCTTAATAACAAACGAATACTATTTTCAGAAGGGGCTTTACTTTAAGGACAACTCACCCAGAAGCTCTGTCTCCGCAGACGAGGCAGAGTTCTTCCTGCTGCCTCACCGCCGTCCCTTTTTTCTTTTTCGTACCATCGCAACTGTCAGCCGAATAGCCGAAAAGCGAATTCGGTGGCGAAGGGTCATCTCGTGCTGAAAAAAAGAAATTGACGTTAATAAAAGGCACAGAATTGTTACATTTGGACCTTTTAGATTGTCCACAGACATAAGACATTCCAAAGCGTCAATATCTTTTATGTCTCTTTTACCTTATGTTTATTCAAAAGGGTCCTAATCGTGATGAAACAAAAAATCAATGGCCGACTAAAATAAGACGTAAAAAAGAGAATTCAACGCTTCAAGAAAGTAACAGTATTTTTAAAAAAGTTTTTCGTGGACTTCGACCCTTGGACGAGATGTACACATTGCCAAATTATTATTGACTTCAAAGATAGTCTTTTCGCTGTATTTTGGCCATTCTTTGCCCTTTATTTCTAGTGGAAAGAGGCTTTTTGGCTGGAATGACTCCTACTAGAAAGACGCTTTTTGGCTACCTACAATACAACCCATTCTCGACCCCTAGTTGTCAAGACTCTAGAGACTCTTTTTGGCTCGACTTTGTTATTTTTTGTACTGGAAAGACCCTTTTTTGGCTGGGCTTAGACTCATGCTTCTACTAGAAAAACGCTTTTTGGTTAAAATTCGACCTTTCTCGTTCCCTCAGTAGACACATTTTGGCTGGAATGACACCTACTTCGACTAGAAAGAGGCTTTTTGGTTACAATACAACTCATTTTCGACTCCTCAGTTTTCTAGAGACACTATTTGGATGGACTTTGTACCCTTTTTCGGCTACCAAGACGCTTCTTGCTATACTTTGACGAATAGTACGATTTTTTAGGGCTACAATTCTTTCCTCGACACTTTTTGGATGTATTTCCACCCCTATTTGAGGAAATCTAGAGGATGTAGTAGTTCCGAATCGGATTTTTTCGTAGGAGGAAAAACGTGGAAGTAAGAAAATGGTAGGAAGATCGCTACCCTCTCTTTCGCGCTTCCTATGACTAATGGAAGTGAGCGTGACGGGGAGAAGGGAACGAGAGAGGAAAAAAAAAGGAAAAAGAGGGAACGAGAGAGAAAGAGTGGCCGTCGAGAGTGAGAGAGGCCGATGGGATCGTTGAGCGTCCTTGACTCCCGGGGACTAGAATAGGAGAGCCGGTCCTCCGCCAGGGGAAACGTACTCTACACTTGCTACTCGCAAATCTCTCAACCCGAACAACAAAGCGATTTAAATGCCACCACAGGTTCAAAGGCAGAAAACCACAAGTTCCATTTTTATGCGTTTGAGGCATTTCTTTTGTTTCTTGGCTCTACTAGGCGATTTATTTCACCTTTTCATCGAACATTGGAGATCAACATCCTAACTGGATGGCAACCCTGTTTGAAGTAGCCAGAGGTCAAAATCTTCAACTTTTGGAATTTTAAACCGATTTATTCGCAATCTATGTCATTCTAAACCTAGAGCGATTTCCTTTCAATTTCATGAAGGGAAAATATGCTAAAACCATTTTTTCTGCTTCAAAAACGCAATTGAAGTTGACACAATGCAAAAAATTGTCTCTTGAAATCATTGAACTCAAAACAGGACAGAGAATTCCCAAATTTAAACTAATGTATTTCCATGAAATTAGTTCTAATTGTGTCTAAATGAGTATAAAAAAACCAATGACCGGTAAAATAGAAAAAGAAAACGAATTTTGGTGAATTAATCTTAATGGAGACAATTCAATTTAGAAAATAATTAAACGAAATTATACTTTGCTAATACATGGACTGTTATTAGTTATTACTTCGACCTTTTCGGTCATGGATTTCGGTTTTAAAGTCCTCGTGTCGTTTTGTAAACATTCCCACGGGTATTGGTTAGAATTTTGCCATAACCCGTTATTCCAGTATCGCGAAAAAGGGCTCGTTTCCGCCGTTTAAGAACCGTGTCTCCGGTCCACGGGAGCCTTTTAGCCCTCAAACCACTCGAGGGAAAAAAAGGCCGGGGGAAGGGAGAAGGGATTCCGAAGAGCGCAAGGAAGTTGTTAACGACCATCGTGATAAACACGCTTCGCTTCCTTCATCTACAATTATGATGCGGAGTACGAAAATTCGCCTCGAGTCACTGTTTTGTGAAGTTTCCATTTATTCGATTCAGGGGGATGTCAAGTTCAGCATCCTGGTGCGGCTGGATGGTACGGTCAGTCCGTTTAAATCCATTTTGGCTGGACTTTGCTCCTTTTTCGACAAGAAAGAAATGGTTTTTGGATAGATTTTGAACCCTATTTTCCACTTTTTCGACTAAAAAGACGCAAGCGGCAAGACTTTAACTCTTTTTCCATTAGAAAGACACATTTTGGCCTGTCCTCACCCCTTTTTCGACAAAAATTACAGTTTTTTGATGGTTTTTTAACCCTTTTTTTAACTGAAAAGGCCCTTTTTGGAAGGACGGTCCCCTATCGACAATGATGAAACACTTTGAATAGTATTTGATCCATCTTTTGACTGGAAAGACACATTTTGGGTGGTATTAGTCGATTGACTCCTTTGTCAAGGAAAAATCTGTTTGAAAAGTGTCTTTTCTTGTCAAATAGGGTCAAAATCAGGATGAAAAGGGTCTTTTCTTGTCAAAAATCGAGAAAACCTGTCTGAAAAGTGCCTTTCCTGGTCAAAAAGGGTCAAAATCTGGTTGAAAAGGATCTTTTGTTATCAAAAAAGGTTCAAAATCAGACTTAAAAGGGTCTTTTCTTATCGAAAAAGGTTTAAAATTAGACTGAAAAGGGTCTTTTCTTGTCAAATAAGGCCAAAATCTGTGTGAAGTGTCTTTTCTTGTCAAAAAAGGGTCAAAATCTGGCTGAAAAGTGTCTTTCCTTATCACAAAGGTAAAAATATGGCGGAAAAGGGTCTTTTCTTGTCGGAAACCGTCAAAATGTGTTTTATCTTGTCAAAGAGGGTCAAAATCTGCCTAAATAAGATCTTTCTTTCCAAAAAGGTTCCCAAATCCGGCTGAAATGGGTTTTTTCTTGTCAAAAATAGTTCAAAATATGGCTTGATTATCTCATTGGATTTCTGTCGTCCTAAAAATGCGTAAAAAGGCCTGAACTCATAAACACAATGCGTGTTTCATAAAAATCTTTGAAAATGCGTAAAATCACGCATAATGCGTACCATGTGGTCACCCAGAGAGACAAATAGGCTCGACTTTCGCTCTTTTTCTACAGGAAAAAGATGACGATGATGACACTCTGACGTCTTTTCAGAGCAAGAGGTCAAGTTCAGCTTGGCGAGAAGCTTAAATTTGGAAACGTGACATTGGACGCTTAGTTATCTTTTGGGTTTCGCGTTTTCCTTTCATCAAACTTTTCGTGAAAAAAAAAATTTTTTTTTTGTTCGTTTTAAATCTAGGGGTGACTAGTGCGGAACGGCGAAGCGGGCCGGAACGCTCGCGGGACCTTGCACTAGGAAGGAAAGTGAACGGGGGAGGGGGAGGCCGACACGTGGACTCCCGTACCTGACCTTGACTTCCTCGTTGCTTACACACGTGTGTTTCCCACTCAACAATTACCTCCCCAAAAAAAGAGGAACCAAAACAGAAAAACAAAAGACTATCGACACCCTTAATAACCGATTTGGCTAACGACTCAAAAATCAAAAAAAGATAAAATTCCCTCCACAAATCTCATCCGACTTTTATTTTAAAGGAAATTATTAATTTTCATTATTTTTAATCCGACCCCTCTCCTACTTCACAAAAGGCAATACCATAAATGGGACCGGTTTTTCCCATTTGGCTCCATTCCTCGAAAGCGAGACTTTCAAATTATTAGTTCAAAGGCAATAAATAGGATTTAGCCAATTAACGAAAGCGACTAGACTTGCGTCACCCACAAAAACCAACTTTTTTGATGTCTAGAATCGCTAGTAAACGTAGCAAGACTATTACCTCTCGTCAGTGTCCAAATGCTTTAGAACAGGTCTCAATGGGATCATTCACTCTCACGCAAGAGCCATAAAAAACATTGAACAACTGCCTCCCAAAGAGAAACATTTTCCTGAGGTAGTTTTTCAGCCATAACTCGAAAAATGCTTTTCATAGAACTTTTTAACTAGTGCCAATCGATTTCTTGTTCCATTTACCATGCGATTCGATAATATTGCCAATATTAAAACTTCTTAAAGCGAATTCTAGTATTTTGTGGTCTAGGATCACTGTGAAAAGCTTTAAAATGAGCCCATGATGGACTCAATTGGACCTTTTGTTTTCTCGCAAAAGCCAAAATTCTACAAAAACCCAAAAATTTTTCACTACTACCTTCCCCTTCACCAACATCCAACACCAAGCATGAGTCATTTTTACGACCTCTCCTTCCCTTTCTAAAATCCCAGGTTCAAGGGTAAAATCTTTTGAAAAACGCAAAATTTAGGAAGGTATTTTAGAAGGTTTTATATAACTCGTTTAAACCTGGGTGAGGCCGATGAAAAAAGAAAAAGGAAAAACCAGAAATGGTTGCCAACTACGAAGTCGACCTTGGTAACTTGAACGTGGAGGTTTTAATGTCGGAAAAACCTCACGATTTCGTCCTCTCGAGATTGAAAACTCGCTATTTATCTTCTTCAAACGCTTTTGTTGATAAAACGAAGTTAAAAGGTAACTTATTTAATATTCAACTCGAGTCGTATCCTTTTTTGTATTACAATAGAGGCCCAGACAGTTTTTTCCAGACTAAAGAAGAAAAAAAAATTTTAAACTTTTTTTTTTTCTAGTTTTTAAAATAAGTTTTTAAATTCCTTTCACCTACATAACGGGACGATAAATTCACACGAGCTTCCGAGACGTTCACATTTTGTGAATTTTTTTTTCCGCCGACGTTTCTGTTTCACTTTTGTGTTTAATCAGCTCCGAAATATTCTTTATTGTTTTATGACCCCCTCGTGTATTTGACCTTTTTGAAAACGAGAAGGCACGAAAAGAATATAAAAAAAAAATTTCTATTGTTTACAAAGGCAATTTAGGTCAAATTGATGACCTGTTGTTTTTGAATCGAAGATTTTTAACTTTTGAATTTTGTCGGACCTTGGAGGAGACCCTATCATGAGGCTGCTATAAGCAACAGGGGTTGGTTTTGAATATTATAGATCGTAATAATTAATAACACTTTGAGATGGACTTATATATAGTGGACTTTGACCCTTTTTTAATTAGATAGCAAGAACAAATAGAATCAATTTTTGGACGAAAAGTATACTTTTGGATGGACTTTGATCCAAAGACCAAATAAAACTGTCCTAATAGTCGAAAAAGGGTCAAAAGTTAAAGAAGAGGCCAAAGCCAATATAAAACGGCCTTTCTAGTCTAAAATGGGTCAAAGTCAAGAAAAAGGTGCCACAAAGCCCATATTTGTATAGAATATCCATATAGAACTTCTCGTCAAAAAAAGGGTCAAAATCAAAGGAAGCCAAATAGACATTATCGTCAAAAAAAGGTCAAAGTCAAAGGAAAAAGAGGCCAAATCCCATATAAAACTGCAATTCTCGCCTAAAAAAGGGTCAAAGTCCATCTGAAAAGGGTCGTTCCAGTTGAAACGGGTCAAAGTCATAGGAAAAAGAGCCCCTGTGAAACTTCCAATCGTATTAAAAGGGTCAAAATAAATCTAAAAAGGGGTATTTCTAGTTTAAAATGGGTCGAGGTTGGTACAAAAGTGGAAAAATATCGAATTTCCACAAAGACAAATTGCTAGAAAAACACCTGTAGAAACCGAGAATTCAACTTCACGAAACTATTTACCCACAAAAAAAAAGTCAACGACCTAGAAATGAGCGATATCCCGAATGTCTACCCAAAACCGAGATTGAAGAGGGTCCGACCTTCCTTCCTACACCTGCGTCTATCTTCAAGGGCGATTTCAAACGTTGAACCTCTTAAGTATTTTTAAATATTTTTTTCGTGCTTGTCAAAAAAATGAGATTTTCCAAAAAAGATACGACACGGACAACCCTACCATCGCGGTCTCTTTTTATGGAAACTCCTTACAATGAATTGTTACGTAACGCGAACCAGTTCTGACCAAATTAAAGCGAACGTCGACAAATTATTTAAACGGTGCTGACATCAAGCACGTGGAATTTCGAAACAATTGATCCCCTACATCTATTTTACCTTAGTAGCGAGAAATACCTTTCCAAATGGACACGTCCTTACCTAAAACAAAAGAAAAACAAAAATTAATAAACGTTGAAAAATGTTTCAAGAAACTGCAATTCCGAGTTCTCAAGACCGGTTTTCTCAGTTATTAGGAAAAATATAAAAAAAGAAAGAAAGGAGGAAGGTAAAAATCGAGTTGCCTACCGCTTTGAAAATTTATAACGCCCTAGAAATGAACAAAAATCCAATCAAGTCACGGTTATCGAATTCTCCATGTATGAAATAAAAATTTTCAGACATAAAAAAAAAAAAAATTAATTTTAAAAGAGCACGAAGTCACGTGCTTTTTTTTAAAAGTAGCTTTTAAACGATTTCTTCCATGAGGAAAGGTTTTGACCGAGATTTTCTCAAAACTGTCGCCTTCATTGGTTAAGAGGGTTATGAAAAGTCAGAGGCTTAAGGGATTTTCGAGGAAACTTTTTCTTTAACCGTAAACTTTTCGCCACTGGGCCAATCTGGCCCTGCCGGACTCGGAACCACTTGTGAACTCGAAAAAGAGACCGGAAGGACGCTTGTTTTTGAAGGCACAAAAAACGTTCATGTTTAAAAGGGAAGAATCTTAGTTGACATTCAAGTGCCCCTGTTGATCTTTCCCAAAGGGTTGTTTAAAACTCAAGGCGTACCAGACACAAAAAAGCCAAGGGAAAAAAAACCCGGTCCCAAAGCGCTTTTTTACCTCTTTAGTATCCGGAGGGTGGAAAGAACGAATGTAAGATTTCTTCATATGTGGGACCCTTTCAACTTATCGAATTTCGACTCAAAATTATATTTATTTATAATTGCTTCCCAACGGTATCTGAGCAATTATTTTAATTATGTTTAGAGATTAATATTCCTTATCTTTCTCGTATATTACCGATTAATAAACAAACCTTTTGGAAGACACAACGTAAACAAGTTAATAACCGTACGACCATGACCTACGCCAACTAACCGAGTACTATTTTTATACATTTTTAAAACGCTTTGATTAAAACCCACGTATTCAGAGCAATGCGAACCAACTTAGAAAAAAAAAATCCAATTTGTCCTTTTCAAGGAAATTTACTTCCTAAAAGTAATTTTCGTAAATTGGAAAAAGTAGAAAAAAAAATGTCTCAGGGCCAACCTAAAGTTGTAATGAAGGGAAAAAAAATTTTCAAGAAAATTCGTAGTTTATCATCTGAATGGGCCGATTTTCCGATATTCCCTTGATTTTGATTCTTTGGCAACTTTTCCAACTTGGAGAGAACTCGAGAACGACTAGGCCGATTTTACCATTTGACAACTTTTTGGAAACCTAACACACTTAATTTAAGCATTTACAAGAAATATCTAAGGCCAAAAGTGAAAAACGTCTGTTTTCATACTTTTGAACCAGTGTTGCCTGGTTCAAAAGAGGAGATTTCCCCTCTGGGGCATCCCTGATTTTTGAGGTCTCTCAAAACGTTTCTTCAGTGTAGGAAAATGGCCCACAATACTAATTGTACGATCCTGATTTTTGAGGTCTCTAGCCAGTTAAAGACGTTTTCAGTATTATGTCTCAAAAGGAATCGGCCCCAGTGTTGCCAGAGGTAGGGATTTCTCCTTAATTTGGCAACCCTGATTTCTGAGTCTCTAAAGGGATGCCCCAGTGCTGCCAGAGGTGGGAATTTCCCTGTATCAACCCTGTGACATGTCTGGAGCCACCTTTTACGCAACTTCTATGCTACTTCCTCCACCAAGTTAAAACCGCAGGGAGATTTCATTCCAGGAACAAGAAAGCCTTTTTTGGCATGATCTTCAGAGTCAAAAATCACATGAATATTTGTAACAGAAACATAACTAGCACCAACAAAATTTTCATAAAAACCACAAAGGAATAAAAGATAAGTCTTCAGATAGTAAATCTTTATCTTCGTGGTCTTTGGGTACTACTGGACACCGTAGCGTCGGGAAGCGAAAGACTAGCCTCCAACCACTTTTCTGGAAAAGCATATTTTGGGGAAGGACCCTTTTTTTGACAGAGACTATGCTACTGCTACCAGTTTCGGACAGTTATCTTCAGGGCGTCTTCAATCGCTTAAGAAATAAAGCAAACAAATGACAACTATATAGAGTAAAATGAAGCTTTTTATGTTTAGCACCCACATAGTTCTATTATAAAAACAGTTTGCATTAAAGATATTTCTAATACAGGTATAATAAACAACTACAACCAAGGTTACTACATTGTAGCTTAGTGAGAGAACTAGATTTCCTTCAGAAGAATTCAGCTTCTGACTGCTTAGGTGATGTCAAATGGTGAAATGATGAACATGTAAATAATTTAGTTTTGTATACCTGGTATGTCTTCTCTGTGTTCTAGAATTTGAGTTCCCCTAGGTCCTGGGGTTAAACCCAAATCCCAAAGTTCAAGATCTTCGACACCGGGTGAACAGGAGCTAGTCACCTGATCGCATCCTTCTTCACGCATTGCGTACCCTCGGACCCACATTTCACATGGCTATTCAACACAAAACTGAAAGTCCCAGAAGTCTTGTTGATCCGAGCGGTCGTCACCGGAGGGGTGGGGGTAAAACGATAAACACCGTCTCAACTCGAGAAAGGTGGGGATGAGGGAAATCCGCTCTCCCGTTCCCCTCTTTCGTTTTTCCCGTCCCTGTTCCCGGGCCTATCCCTTCCCGGAGTCGGGGCTCGTTTTTTTTCTTCTTTTCTTTTTTTAAGTCGTCCAAAGCACCCGGCCCACCTTGAACTCTACCTTGCTTGCACAACTGACTTCCACTCCTCTCCCGCGATACCCGCCTCTCTTTCCGATGTTTCGTTTTCTCAGGTGAAACACGGACATTCTTCCCTCTCGTTTATTCCACTCTCGCGTTCCCCTTTTTCTCACTTTTAATTTTTTTTTTTTTTTTTCACTTCCATCACTCACGGTATATTCGTCATATTTTTGAGACTAATGACTTTTCAAGTATTTACTAAAATACTTTTTAAAAGAGAAAACAAAAGTATGATTGTTAGGTTCACTGTCCAGGAAAATCGAAATTGGATTGGAAAAATCATTCTTGCGAGGAGGAAAAATTCCTTTGAACCCTTTTCAATAGATCGAGTTGAACACTCACCAACTCTTCAAAGGCTGGTGAGCAGAAACCAATCTCCCTCCCTCAAGAAATTGCAATGCCACTAAAATCCATGTTTTCATCACTTTGAGGTGAACAGTCTGGGCTTTCCAAATCCAGGCATATGGGCAGAAACCAATCTCCCTCCCTCGAACGTTTACCTCAAAATGGTTTTACTTTTCATCCTTGTTAAGCCCCATTAAGGCGAAAAGCTTTGGCCCTTCGCGGAAATGGAGGAGTGAGGGCAGAAGCCAATCTCCCTCCTCGAAATGGTTATGCTGCAGTCACTATTTCCCAGTAGATCAAGTTCACAATAACCATGCGCAGTAACTCCCTCAAAATTTACGAGTGGTCATGCATCTTCCTTCTTGAGTATGGACCAAAAATAATTAGATGAGAGAAAGACTTCATCCAATAATGAAATAGCGTACCTGCCCCAGCCTATAAAACCGTGCACTCGCTTTTAATTAGACCGGTCCCATATTGGCAAGTTAAATAACTCCCTAGGATAATTTCCCTCAACTTTTGGCCCTTCTCATTTCCACTTAGCCGGATGAAAATTTCATTCGGCATGACAATTTAGCTTCTACAAAAATCCCGTTTTAATTCCTGAATATTCAACCGGATAAGTAATCGATTTCCCTATCTCTTCAGATCCATGACCTGCTCAATAAAAATACCTTTGGGGTCGTATAGGAAAAAAAATCAAGGCCGGTAGCTCACGTACATTGTCGTATGGGGAAAAAAAGAAGAGCCCGTTTTTGCCCTACTAAATCCGAGCCGTATCATAAACCTAAAGGGCCCCTCACAGTAAAACCTGTGCACTTTGTAAGCCCAAACATAACGGACGGACTTAGGTACAGACGGGCAATAAATCAACAACAACCGGGTCACATTTCGGGGCCTTTTTCGCCCCCGCGTCTTCCCACTTCGAGACCATTTTCACCCATAGGCAGGTCTGTAGGGCATCAGACATAACGGTCCAACATTTTTTTTTCTCTCCTCTTTATTATGCGCAATAATCAATCTTATCTATTAAAAAATGTTTACCATGATAAAATATTTAAGTATTACCTGAAATGCAATCCGAAAACTTTTTTCAATGCAAAAAATACGAGATTTCCAGACCTGAGATACGCTTATCTGTTATTTGATAAAATCGTAAGGGGGAAAAGTGACCTTGCCCAATAAATTGCATGTAGAGGAATTCATATTTGCTAAGGTTAACATAAAGGCCTACTTATGTAAAAATTAAGACACGAATTTAAAAAAATCTTTAAAAAAATTAGTTTTTCAATAAAGAGACATCAGTAGGTGTCCAAAATGTCAGCTTTTAGACCGATTTTCCGAACAAAGTCTAGTGAAAACACAGTTGTCACCGGTAAAACCAGCTAAAAAAACCAAGTTTTCGGTTTTGTCGTGGAAAAATGGTTTTTCGCCAAAAACCATGAAAAAAGCAGTTCAAACTGGAAATCTTGAAAAAACCGAGAAAACCGGTTACGACGAACAAATAACCGGTTTCGGTTTTAAACCCTAAAAACCAAAATGCCCACGCAAGCCAAATTAGTTCAAAACAATTTCAATAAAAATCCCGTGTTTTTTATGTACTTTAAAAATTTAATATCTTTTCTAAGTGAGCCTTGTACGACCTAATTGAAACACAGATAATGTAATCATTGCCAAAAAATCGCCAAGGTTAAGACGTGCTAAAAACTCATGAATATTGTAAGCACTTATGTATATTTTTGAAATGTGGACTGTAATTTTCGTTACCAAGCAACTTGTGCTAGATTCCTCAAGAAGGTTTTGTCGTATTTTTCTTCACCGAAGATGGTAAAAAAATATTTTTGTTCAAAGACAGATGGCGATGAAAAGACTAATTGAGTCTTGTGCAAAAGGGCCTTGGGCAGGTGGTTCGAAACAACCTGCATGTAAATATAACCCTTAATTGAATGAGCTTGTAAAATTGACGAAAAAATACCAAAGAAAAATGTTTAATTGCAGTTTTTTTCTGGTTGGAACTCGATCAGTTCAAACAAATAAAAAAAGAGCCAAAGCTATCAAACAAAACGCTAATAAAGCTGAAGTGTTATTAGATGTCGTAAACTTGGCAGACTAATCAAAGGTTGCCTATTTTTTCTTTATTTTCCCTTCTATTCTTCTTGTTCTACGCAAAACGGTAAAATGGAGAATTTTTATTTAAAACGAGGTTCATCGACACGAGCGAAAAACGAGCGTTTACGCAAAAAGGCTACCTGACTTTCCGAGAAAGGCGACGACACTAAAACGATAAACATGTCAGGTCAAAATATTGTGAGTTTGTCAAAACTTGGCGACTTTTTGCTTCGTCAAACCGATAAGTTCTTTGTGTACGGAAGTTAAAATAAAATGGATCATTAATTAGTATAAAGGCACGTTTAACTGTAGTTCCTTCCTTTTTTATATTTTTTCGAAATCTCGGAATTTCACAACTGACCCGGTTCCGAGGACAGAAATCATGACTAAACACCCCCATTATTAAAGACAGCTCATCAGAACTATTTAGAAACAATAACATTTTATGCGGACCGAAAAGCTTAAGAATGCAAAAAGGTGTCCTCGTAGCCTATAATAATTTTTAGCTTAGAAAATTAATTCTAGGAGGGAAATGTTTTGCGGAGAGGATTTGTTTAGAAGGGAAAAGGGGCGTAGGGGAAGAAGGCATGCCAAGGTTGTGGGGCACGATGTAGGTGGTATGGGACAAGGGAAGATCTGCTCAAGAGAAGGCTTTACTGATCCAGGTCAGCATGATCAAAAACGTCTAGAGGATCAAGTGTCAAGATGAGTGGCAACAGAAGGCATTGCAAGTGGTATGAGGTTACTGTTGATGCATGGGACTATGGCTTGTAGGATGAATGAGTTCCGCCGCTCTATATGTTGGATATGAACGTTTGGTATGGGATATACGGAGGGTCAGGATATAAGGCATTGGAGTGCTGGAGATCTACATGGAATGCCCTTTCGGTCCGAATATCACAGAAATGATCCATTATTCCCAAAAGGGGGGAAATTCTCGGCGGAATTTTTTTTCTCAACTTTATGATCGAATTTTATTTACAGGATAAACAGGACTGATTCTAGACTTACACCTAAAGGATCTTCTTATCTGACCATGCACGACGGACTTATCAGTCGCAAGTATCTTGATACTCGGTTCAAGGCGATCTCGGGTTTCACATTTGCCCTTTTCTTTCCAGTTTTTTCTTTCTTTCTCTTTTTGTCGGATTGCTGGAATTGCGATGATAAAAAAAAGTCGGAGATAATCTAATGACCTCGCGGATGTTTTACAAAACGACTTAGGTTTTAAAATCAGGCTCCTCAGTCGATAACAAACAAACCTGAAAACCTTTTTTTTCCTGGAGTTCACGTTCCATTAAGATCAAGGGTCATAACGAGTCGAGTCCATTAAGGGAGCAAACACATCGCATCACGGTTTCACTTAAGATGTCCTCAAGACCTTTTCTCTATCCCTTTTAAAGTAATTTTTAAACAATTCTTTCATTTGATGGGTAGGAAGACGAATTTGAAATGAAGTGCGAATGTTTCAAAGGTACTTGTGTGCTAGAGAGTGTACAGCAGAAGCAGCGTTGCCGGATGTACATTGCGCGGTGGCCGCGGTGGGGAAAAATAAAACAAAAAAAAAAAGGTTCCCGTGCCCTTGAATCTTCTCCCTACCTGAGAAACTCGCGGATCCCCCCTCGAGGTCCGCGAGACGAGCTATTGATAATAACACATCGACCTTCAAGAAGACGAAGAATAAAAAAAAATTCTAAAAACGAAGGATGTTAAAACCCAAACATAAAGCTCATTGACACTCATGAGTCATTTTTGGCCCGTTTTAAATACCCTCGGACTTGAAACGTCTTGTTTTTAATGACTGTTGTGATTTCGTTACGGGTGACTTTGACCTCATCGATGAACTCCGCAGAAGGGCAACACGTTTGTTTACCATCCCGAGTACATTCGAATTTCTGCATTCATAAAATTCAAGTTCCCAAGGGAAAATCAACAAAATGTTCTGAATTGACATTTTTTTTATTGACCAATAACAATTTTTTCTCACATTAATTAACGCAAATTGA
Organism: Orius laevigatus; assembly: GCA_018703685.1. NCBI lineage: Eukaryota > Metazoa > Arthropoda > Insecta > Hemiptera > Anthocoridae > Orius > Orius laevigatus. The sequence goes on from JAGWEN010000169.1 coordinate 173,232, forward strand.
CAGTCCGTTGTTGATTTTGGAGGTTGAAGGAATACTCTGGGCATTTTAGGAATTTTTTGGTGCAAAAAAGCACCAAAATTTGAGAATTTTGACGCTAATTCAAATCCCATAAGAATTCCGAAAAGAGATTCAGATTCAGCTATTTTTTGCCGAGGATTGTACGAGAGTAAATTTTTGAAAATTTTGAACATAAAAAAGTTTGGCTGCAAATTTCGGTTTTTTGATGTGAAAAAAGGGTTTTTGGATTCATAGGAGTTTTCTTATTATGATAAAATTAACAAATTCGTTTTCAGAATTGAAATCGGTCGATTAGTGAAGGAGCAAATTGGAAAATCGTGTTACCAAATCTTCCCTACCACACATCTAATTTAATTATCGCATCCACCTTCACCTTCAGCTTTACCGAAGCCTTCGGAAAACCTTAAGTGAATGAGATTTTTCTGTTGTTTGATTCTGTTTCTTAATATTCAAGTATGCAGGTAATAATAGTAAGGAAAGTAAAATAACAATCGCGCGGACTTAATCCGCGGGTAGGGTCGACGTTGTCGTCCTGGACCGAAGAGAGGACAACAATAGCCACGGAAAGCGTACGAACCGGCAACGTAGGTTCTATCACTTTTTTTTGCCTTCCCCTCTCTTTTTACTGGCGGTCATCTTTTTCTATCTCCTTCTCATATTATTCTCTTCCTTATTCAATTTTTTGTCATCGCCTCCTCACTTTCGGTACACCTGCAGATATCAATCCGTACACCTGCCATTAATAACACGAAAATCCATAGACCGAAAATCATTTAAAATTAGGTTTGTGGGGATCAATTTTAGAGAGCTGGGGTTGAAAATGGACATATTTATGACGTTCTGTACAATAGCAGGTATCGACAGTTTATATTTTTTCGGCTAACCGAAAGTCCTAACAAGCATGGAACTGGGTGAAAGGGTTGGGACCTTTTTTTTTCTCCCCAATTTCTTCTTTTTTTTTGTCCGCCCGCGCTCTCTCTCTCGGTTCTATTTAACGTAGGCGGAGACCCTTTTCGGGCCCAGTCAATGGGTCACTGGGCTCCACTCTCAGGTACTAAATATCTCGAGGTCTATGCCCTTTCTCGAAAACAATATCCAAACTTTTCAAAAATTTCTTCCCCTTCAAAAGCAACTTCGGAAGCTTTCCCTCGACCTTGACACCATCACAAAACAAGTCGTCAAATTTTTTATGAGCAACAATTTCAATCCTTTATATCATTCTCAGAATTCTATATTTAAAACAAAAAATATCAAGAAGAATTTAAAAAGAAAACATAAAAATTTTAATTACTTCTATGTAATAATCGATTTTTAAAAAATCGATATTAATAAAAAAGGAATAAAATTGATGATTGAGGAAACGTTGAAAAAGAACGAGTTGGAGCGGTGATGAAAATCCCTTTCTCTTAAGTAATGAACTTGAACTCTTGAGCCTCACGGTTCGCCATTCGGCAAAAGGAAGGGAAAAAAATTTTAAACGGAAACAAAACCATTTCAGATTTTTTTTTTTTTTTTGGTACATTTTGAAGACTTTTTTGATTTAACAGTGGAGTAGGGGGTTTTGTATAGTTAAAAGCGCTTTCAAATGGTCAAAAAAAATTGAATAAATCGGTCAAAAATCGAGGAAGTTGTGGACGTTTTAAGTGGAGATGAGATATTTCACGAAGAAGAACTGAAATAGTATTTAAAAGAGCCAGTTTTATGTCTAATTATACTAAAAACGTGCTAAAAGCGACAGTTTTAGGTCTATAAACACTAGAATTTGGTTTAAAACGCCAGCATTTCGTCTGGAATCAATAATAAACACGCCAGCTTCTGTCTAAAAGACCACAATACTGTTTAAACCTGGAGCTTGCCCAGAGACACGAACTTTCTCAAAGGTCTACAGATTTCGGAGGATCCATAAATTTCACCCAAACACATTATAATTATTTAATTAGTTAATTAATTAATTTATAGAAAAATTTTTTTTTCAGTCATAACTTTAATTTGGTGATAATTTTATGAAAATGGGACTAATTTCACTCAAACTCAATATAATTACCTAATTAGTTAATTAATTAATTTTTTTTGCAATCATAACTTGAATTTGGTGATAATTTTATGAAAATGGGAAAATTGAGTTAATTAGTCATAATTACCTAATTACATAATTAATTATCTAATTAGTTAATGAAATTTAATCGGGATCACGTGAAGATTATTTGGTTAAAATTTGGTGAAGATCGGACCGGTAGAAAGCCCATAGCACATTTTTGCAAACTTTAGACAGACATATCTCCGCCATTTTGTCGAATTTCAAAAATCGCTCTCGTCACTTTCAAGATAACCACGAAAGGAAGATTGTGTGAAAATTTCGTGAAAATCGGATGAAAATTGTGGCCGTGAAGTGTTCCGGAAAAAAAGGCGACGGACGGACGGACGGCCGGCACCACAGACAAAGTCATGTCCGACAAAGATCAAAAGTCAGTTTGACCCTAGGGGGTCTGGAAGACCCTTCTCCAAAAACCCGAATCCGACTGTATTACAATAACTTCTCTTTGAGAAAGTTAAATTGTTATTTCAGATACCCAAACTACTTAAATTGTGTTTAAAACGCCAGTTTTACGTCTAATGATGCTAAAAATGTGTTAAAAGCGACACTTTTAGGTCTATAAACACTAGAATTTGGTTAAGAAACGCCTGCATTTCGTCTAGAATAAATTTTAAAAAAGACCACAATCGTGTTTTCAAATGCTCAAACTACTGAAATCGTGTTTAAAACGCCAGTTTTACATCTATTGATCGTAAAAATGGGTTAAAAGCGACAGTTTTAGGTCTATAAACACTAGAATTTGGTTAAGAAACGCCTGCATTTCGTCTAGAATAAATTTTAAAAAAGACCACAATCGTGTTTTCAAATGCTCAAACTACTGAAATTGGGTTTAAAACTCCAGTTTTACGTCTAATGATGCTAAAAATGTGTTAAAAGCGACACGTTTAGGTCTATAAACACTAGAATTTGGTTAAGAAACGCCTGTATTTCGTCTAGAATCAATAAAAAAAGACCACAATCGTGTTTTCAAATGCTCAAACTTCTGAAATCGTGTTTAAAACTCCAGTTTTACGTCTAATGATGCTAAAAATGTGTTAAAAGCGACAGTTTTAGGTCTATAAACACTAGAATATTTGGTTAAGAAACGCCTATATTTCGTCTAGAATCAATAAAAAAAAACAAAACGCCAGTTTTTGTCTATAAGATCTATAGTCGTGTTTAAAAATCCAGTTTTACGTCTAATGATGCTAAAAATGTGTTAAAAGCGACAGTTTTAGGTCTACAAACACTAGAATTTGCTTAAGAAACGCCTATTTTTCGTCTAGAATCAATAAAAAAAAAGCCAGTTTTTGTCTAAAAGATCTATAATCGTGTTTAAAACGCCAGCTTTCAGTCTAATGGTAATAAAAACCTGTTAAAAGCGACATTTTAACGTCTACAAACATCTAAAATCGTGTTAAAGGGCTCAAACCTACTAACTCGGATTAAAGACTTTTGGATGAGACTATTGCTTTTGGCAAAAAACACCGGAAATTGGGATTCCCGTAAATAAAAAACCAATGTAAAGTTTTTCTTCGAATAATTTTTCGCTCGTCGAATAGGCGTCTCATTGTCAGCGAAACAGTATCAAAGGACTCCTCATCTTTCGAGTTCTTTGACTTTGAAGGGGGAGATGAAAAAATATGCATCTCGGGCTTAATAGGATCCCGAAAACACTTGACTTAAACATTCTCCTTTTCTAAGATTCACTAACCCAAAGACGTTCGTTTTTCATTTCCCAAGAGTATTGAACTTGAGAGGCGAAAAACTAGAGGACGTAGAACTCAAAAGGTAACTCGCTCGTTACGTCATTTTTTACCGACGCGCTACACCGGCCAAGGACGGATCTAATGTTCGAACCTTTTTTTTCACTCTCAAAAAACAGAATAAAGCCACCAAAAGCCATCCATCAAAAAATAACGATTTTGCTCATTTGAAACCAGAAACTTCATCAAATTGATATTTAAAACCCAAAAATGAAACCGTTAGTATGGTATCTGTTTAACATTTTCTGGACCTTTTTTTTTTTGCTTACTAAGGACGGCAACGCTGTTTAGGGATACCCAGGTCAAAAAAGGCCCCATCAAAAGAAAGTTAACGGGAATTCATCTCTTAATCTGCTCCTTCAACCGATTTAAGTAGAAAAAATATTGGATTTTGAAAAGTGCAATAACAACGAAATATTTGAAAGCTTTTTTTAGATAGGATAGAATGTCCTGGATAATAAGGAAAAAGACGAACTAACGCCCTCTAGGGGCATTGCCATGAAACTCAACGGTGATTTTGTAGTATACCGCCTAATGCCGATAAAATGAAATTTTTTTAGCGGATTTCTCGAGGAAAGCAGGCTATTGAGGTCGGCCTCACGAAGCGAATTTCTTTTCATGTTTAAATGATTCAAAACACTAAAACCATTACTTTTCGAGGTAATTTTCGATGTTAACTTTGAAAATTCGTAACTTAATGTTAAACCGATTTACTCGCCAGATATGTCGTTTTAAAGTTCAAAAATTTGTCTTTCAAAGTTTTATTTATAGTTTAACGCATTTTTCCCCTAATATGAAAGGAAAAGGTTTATGTTTTTATTGCCTTTGAAAGTGAAGTTCGATTGAAAATTTCCATATTAATCGGATTTCGATTCGGGAAAATTTTAATACCGATGAGGACGTCGAGTATTTATTGTTGAAAAGGTCAAACGAACAGGAGTCGAAAAGGCACCACCTTGGCCTTTGCCGGTAAAGGTCCGACTGACATTTGGCCATCTGCATTTAGAACTCACAAATATAAATGAGGGGATTAAGTCAGGTCAATTTATATAAAAAAAAAGAGATGATGCACCTTTTAAGGTTGCGAAGTTGGCGAGGGAAAATACACGAAAAGCTTTTAGGGCGAAAGCTATACATTACAAGTTGGACACTTGTGATATGATGGTTTGCATAACGCTCAGCCTGACGTGAATAATAGAGGAATCCTCCATCTTTTACGAAGGGAAAAAATTTTCTTTCAAGATCGTTGATAATTTGGGATTAAAATTTCCGGGAGAGTACTGGTATTTGGTCAAATGCCCCGCAGAGAAAGACTGTTTTTTCGTCGAAAACCAATGAAAAATTAGGAAAAATAAACGTTTTTAGTCCATTAACATAAAAGATTGTTATGACGTCCAAAAACTAAAGCAAAAGCATGTCTTTGAGGCTAAATCACTTAAAAATGGCCGAAAAACGGTCGTTTCTCCTCATTTTTCGTTGTTTTGGGATGGAAAAATGGAACATTTTTATCACTGAAAATTGGGCAAGAACGAATCGCCCTGGAAATAAGCTGTTTTTAAGCTGAATCAATGAAAATTTGGCTGGGAGTAAACAATATCGACTATTTGTGCCTATGTTAACCAAAAACTGCCATAAAATGCCTTTTTTCGATCCATAAACAATTAAAAATAAGGATTCAGTCCATAAACCATTAAAAATAAGGATTCGGTCCATAAACAATTAAAAATAAGGATTCAGTCCATAAACAATTAAAAATAAGGATTCGGTCCATAAACAATTAAAAATAAGGATTCGGTCCATAAACAATTAAAAATAAGGAACCGCGACCGTTTTTCGGTCCATAAACAATTAAAAATAAGGATTCGGTCCATAAACAAATAAAAATAAGAATTCGGTCCATAAACAATTAAAAATAAGGGAAAACGATGGTTTTTCGGTCCATAAACAATTAAAAATAAGGAAACGCGACCGTTTTTCGATCCATAAACAATTAAAAATAAGGATTCGGTCCATAAACAAATAAAAATAAGGATTCGGTCCATAAACAAATAAAAATAAGGATTCGGTCCATAAACAAATAAAAATAAGGATTCGGTCCATAAACAATTAAAAATAAGGAAACGCGACCGTTTTTCGGTCCATAAACAAATAAAAATAAGGATTCGGTCCATAAACAATTAAAAATAAGGAAAAACGATGGTTTTTCGGTCCATAAATAATTAAAAATAAGGAAAAACGACCGTTTTTCGGCCCATGAACAATTATAAATAAGGAAAAACGACCGTTTTTCATCTAAGTCAGTGAAAATTAGGCTGAAACTAACAATAAGCGTACCGACTATTTTTGTCCATGTACACCAGAAACTGTCTTACAACGACTATTTTTCGGTCCAAAATGGCTAAATAAGTCGAATCTTTTCTTTTTTAATGAAGCAAAACCAAAAACTGTCCAAAAATCAATTTAAAAGTATAAAAACAACACTTTCCCGTCTAAATAACTGAAAATTGAAAACCTTTGAAAGCTAAATAATGAAAAGTTATAAAATGATACACTCTGAACGTTTTATAAGTGATCGACACATCGAAAACTTGAAGAAACTTGAGTTCCTGATATCGCGTATCCCGTGACGGAAAAGTTATAAACGAAAACTTATCTCAAAACGAAATGGAATTTTCTAAATAACACCTATAAAAACAACAGTTTTACGATCTAGAGTAAAATCTTTGTCACAAAGTGAGGTTAGCAAGTTGAGTTTTTTTCTTGTCCTCCACCGGTTAACCGCATAATGAAATCCACGGTAAATTCATGAGCGTTAAACTAGAAAACCTTATTACCCAGCAATATAAAGAAAAAGGTGGATTTTGAAAAAAAGTTGATTAGACTCGTTTTTCAAGCTGAAGTTGTTAAATTTTATTATAAAAGGGAAAATGATTGATCATTATAAAACAAAAAAGGCGTATCTGACCTTTTTAATTTAGTTCAAAGGGCTTTTTTGTTCACCCTCAAGGCTTTTATTGTTAAATTATTTCAAAATTTACCTGTTTTAGAATTGGGGCTGTAAGGTTCGTAGCTATTTGATGACATGGTCGGTGAAGGGTACCCGTTCGTTTGGGCTTCGTACGCCCTTGGGGACCCTCCGCTCACCAACCAGTCATCGTCGCTTCTCTTCTCCTCGCCCATCATCTATTCCAGAATCATCTGTAAGCAGAAAAATATTTAGTTTCTATGAGGAATAAAAGGACGAGAAACCGGAAAAAAGTGTGTTTTGAGAATGATGAAAGTAGGAGTGGAGTCCTTTCCCATTATAACGGGTTGAAACCTTGGCCTTCTCGGTGAAGGCATGTTGAAAGTGATTTTATACAAATAAAACATTTCTGCTCGTTTTTTTATCCAAATAATTTTCAAAATCTGAATTTCAAATTCGAAAATCCCAAGTAGGGCAATTTGAGACAAATTGGACAACCAATTTTATCGGGACTTAGCACATTTCATTAAGTATATTGAACTAAATTTGTTCGTATAATATTAGCCTCGAAGGGCTAAAAATCGTTTTTTAAACTTTTTTCGTTTTTCTGCAATATTATTTGGTTCTAATGAAGATTTTTACATGCAGCAAAAAAGGTTTTGCAGCTTTTACATGTGAAAAAATTTGGTAATTTTTTAAAGTTTTTCGCACAATAAATCTGTACGGTGGGAGCGAATTGAAATCTTTAAATACGTGAAAAAAGTCAATTCGAAGAGGTGGAAAAACTTCAATAATTTATGTGTCCCATCAAAAACTCAGAAAATGGTCATTTTTCTCACATTTTAAGGGTATTTTTGCTCATGGAAATTTTTTATCTCAAAACTAACTTCAGATTCGTGTTCCTCACCCCAAAAAACAGAAAAATATGTCTGAAATTTCCGATATTTCCTCATTTATTTGCTGTAGGTGTAGCAAACTATGTGATTGGGCGAAATTTAAAAATAAAAAATTTCGGGTCGAAAACGGTTTCAATCAACACATTTATTTTGTGAAAAATTTGAAAAAATTGCCACATAATAAAAGCTGCAAAACCTTTATTGCTGCATGTAAAAATCTACATAGAACCAAAGATATTGCAGAAAAACGAAAAAAGTTTAAAAATCCGATTTTAGCTCCCCCTACGAGGTTGAGAAGAGAATAAGGTTTGTCGGAATGAAAGATTTTAGAGGAAGTTGTCGTCGGTGGGAGCTCCATACTTTCAAGACTTCAGAAGCGGACGCTTTTTCCCCTTTAATTTCATTTATGGTTAAAAGTCTTGTTTGGAAACGAGTTTTAAGGGGAGAAAGAGATAAGGGAGTCTGGCGATCAACTCCATTTAGGTATAAGCACAAGTTGGCGTGTGTAAACTGTAAAAACCTCGTGTTTTTGTTTAGTCTCGACTTTCAAGCACTCTCGGGTCCTTTCCAACTTCTTTCGTGTTTGTTCTGTAGTTGAGAAAATTTTTGCACAAATATTTTATCCAACTTCTTAAGAACATGACCCTGAGCGTATTAAAGTCATGTTTTTGTTTTCTTATTAAACTAACTTTTTCATAATATTTTGTTTTTAATTTAATGCGTTTTAGTCTAGACTAAAAACAATCAATGGCTGCGATCTTTGACCTTTGAGTTGAGAATAATTTCGCTCTTAATTTGGATGTGGAATATTCGCGAGATATAAAACGAGAGGAATCTTTGAGATTTTCGGGCGGCGAGAGTAAACAGGGTTGACCGGTTGAAGCAAGGACGTCCGCTCCGAGGAATAGGACACCGTCTGCCTTTCACAGCCGCGGCCTTTTCACGAGCCACACGAGTGCCAAACAAATACCGAAACCCTCTTTTTCTCTTCATAACCGCCTTCAATCCAAACAACAGATTCTCATCGATTTATGGACACGATTTTTTGCCGTTCAAATGAAGTTATAACAAATTTGGCGTAGCTATGATTAGAAGGGAAATTGTCAAAGTTATTTTTTTACAGTTGGCAACACTTGAAATAGAAGAAAATGACTAATGCAATTGAAAATGAACGACTTGTCAATGTTGCCAACTGAACGAAAGGGGAAAAATGAAGTTAGGCGTTGGAATACACGATCTTTCAATGTTGCCAACTTTAGAAAAAGGGAAAAAATGACGTCACTTTTTATAATGCCAACTGTAAGAAAAGGAAAGAAATGACGTCATTTGTTAGAATACACGATCTTTCAATGTTGCCAACTGTAAGAAAAAGGGAAAAAATGACGTCACTTTTTATAATGCCAACTGTAAGAAAAGGAAAGAAATGACGTCATTTGTTAGAATACACGATCTTTCAATGTTGCCAACTGTAAGAAAAAGGGAAAAAATGACGTCACTTTTTATAATGCCAACTGTAAGAAAAGGAAAGAAATGACGTCATTTGTTAGAATACACGATCTTTCAATGTGCCAACTGTAAGAAAAGGAAAAAAAATGACGTCATTTAACACGATCTTTCAATGTTGCCAACTGAATGAAAATGGATAAAATGACTTCATTGGTGAAAATACACGATCTTCCAATGCTGCCAACTGTAAGAAAAGGGAAAAGAGGAAGTCATTCGTTGAATATCTCGTCTTAAAATTGTGCCAACTGAATGGAAAAAAAATGACTTCATTTGTTAGAATGCACGATCTTTCAATGGTGCCAAAGGTAAGAAAAGGAAGAAAATGACGTCACTTTCCACAATGCCAACTGTATGAAAAGGGAAGAAATGACGTCATTCGTGAATATACACGATCTTCCAATGCTGCCAACTGCAAGAAAAGGGAAAAGAGGAAGTCATTCGTTGAATATCTCGTCTTTCAATGGTGCCAACTGTGTAAAAATATAGAAATGACGTCATTAGTCAGAATGCACGATCTTTCAATGTTGCCAACTATAAAAAAAGGGAAGAAAGGACGTAATTCGGGTAATGCCAACTACAAGACTAGGAAAAACGACGTCGTTCGAGTAAATAGCCTCTCTCCTAGTGTTACCAACGGTAGGAAAAGTTAGAAAATGACGTCATTCGTGAAATTATTCGGTCTCCCAATGATGCCAACTGAATGAAAAAGGAGAAAATAACTTCATTCGTTAGAATGCACGGTCTTTCAATGGTGCCAACTGTTTAAATTATTTAAAATTTCGGTGGTAAAAGGTAGGGCCGTTTCGTGCCGCCCCTTGCGGGCACAACTAGAACGACTCCCATTCATCCGCCCAACGAGGGGAGGAGAGCCCCATTCAAATGGTCCCGGTATTTCGGTATCGATCTTTAAAATTTATGAATGACCGTAAAGTAAAAGCCGTAGTGGAGATCATCGAAAAATCAAACTTAAATACGCAATCTGGCGACAATTAAAACGAATTTGTCTGACCCGAAATTTACACTCGGTCTACCCAACACGCTCGACCAAGCGTGCACGAAACGCTCTCTCACTTTAGAAATATTGTTACGGAGACGACATTTCTTAACTTCCATCATCTAAAAAAGTTCCCTCCCTAAAGAAAATTAAAACGCCGGCAAACAAGTTGCAACGAAAATTTCCCAATTTTAAGGCACATTTTGGGCGATTTGTCCCTAATTGGGCTTACAGGATTACAGGGTAGCCAGATTTGGACAATTAATCGTGTTGATTTTGAGGTTTTTGACTTTTTAGCATTAGTCCAGTATTGAGTTTGGAATCAAAACCAGGGTTGCCAGATTGGTCGATTATATATACCCGATATATTTTTATTTAAATAATTTGGGTTCAATCAAACCTTAAATATAGACCACCCAATTATTGAGCACTTGAGAATCTTCGCTATTTTTAGTCCTAAAATGATAAGCTTATGAGGGAAGATCCCACAATTTCAATTACCTACTTAAGCAACCTCACCCCGCACGTGGGTTGATTATTAAACGATTCAAAGGATCCAAATTAGACCCGAAAATAAAGTAAACACGAAAAATTGGTTTGACGAAATATATGATGAATACTTAAAAATGTGACGTAATGTTTGGATTTTTAACAGGGACATATTTTTCGATCGGGACATTTTAAACACGTACAAACTTGTTTATTCAAGCGAAACACGACCGTTGACCAAACAAAAAAATCGTCTCTGTTTAGAACATAAATAAAAACAATTTTGAATCAAAAACAGAAAATGATTTAGTTGAATATTTTTTCTAAAAAGGGTGGAAAATATTGTTTTTGTTTTTCTTCGGGAATGGATATTTTAAGACATTTTGGGCGTGAAACACATAAAACCCAAAAATCAACATAAAAATGCAACAATTTAAAACTAAAAGAAAATCCTGATGAAAAAGAAAGCAATAATTGCGGTTGAGAACAAAAAAAAATCCTACAGAACTCATTCTACGTATAAAAAGAATCTTCGCCGTCTAAAAACACCAAAATTCACATTAAAAAAAGGACATAAAATCATTATTGAAATACCTATAATCGTATAAAAGACGATTTTTGTCCCTAAATCGGTGTAAATTAGGTTAAAAAAAAATTTCTAGTCCGCAAGGGGTTCAGGGAAAACCAACCCGCACGACGTCAACGTTTTGCGGGTTTAGCAGTTTTACTGGAAAGGTCTTAACCCTCTTAACTTCCAAGCCCATTCAAATTACATAAATTGGACGAAATACAACCGATATTAGTAAATAAATAGGACGTTAGGGAACTTAACTTGGAAAACAAGGTTTGTAACTAGTTTTGAATGTCAGACAAGTTTGAATCTAGTTAGCAAATGTTGGTAATTTGAAGGAGAAATCAAAGGCCCTCGATGGGACTACGAAAGATGTTTTAATAGCCAAAGATAAGAAGTTATTAAACGGATATGCAGCTCCTATTTATTTCAACGTTTACTACTTGAAATGTCGTTTTCAAAGTTCAAACGCTCCTGCTAGTAAAAAAATAAAAAAACTCGCTAAAATCGATAAGGGACCAATATTGGTTTTCATGAGGGGAATCAAAGGTGTTTACGTCCCTTAAAATTCGATATTTTACGTTTCAAAGGGCTTAAATAAAAAATTGATTTAGAAACCAATTTTCTATCTTTGCCATCAAAAAACAGAGTGGTTTTTCATTTTCAAGTTTGAGAGTGAAGGATTTTTTTTGTGTGTGCAATTTTAGGCTTTTATTGGCCTTTTTGAGTGATTGTTTCGCTAAAAAACTGAAAAAGAAGTCAAGATTTTCCACTTTTTAGGTATATGTGGTTTTGAGAATGAAAACTTTGGGGGAACCAGATCCGAAAAGGACATGAATAGAAATAAACAAGATATCAAATTATCCTTTTTTTTCCAAGGCCAAACAAAACCCCTCCCCCTTCCGATTCAAGACCGAAAATACCATCCCTTGTAAAAGCGTGTGTGAGTGTTTGTGTGTTTTGGGGGGAAAAAGGGGGAAAGGGAGGGAAAAACCCGGGTGCGAGAAGGGAAAGAGCGGGGTAGAGTATTGATCCGTTTTTACCCCCCGGTTCCGCACCCTAATTCTTATCCGAGGGGCGACAGGGGCAGGGAGTAAACCGAAGAAGAAGAAAAAAAGACAATTTTCCAACCCCATAAAAACAAAAAAATATACTAAAATACCCATTTTCCATTTATTTATGGCCATTTTTATAAAACCTTATCTTTTCAGAAAAACATTTTTATAAAGAAAAGATGGAAAATTTCAAATATATTGTTAAACCATGAAAAACCATATGCAGTAGAATGTTATAGGATGTGCCAGCTATCGACCAGCCGATAGCTTTTGACCTGACGAAAAATAGTATCCAAGTAAACCCTCCATAGATTTTAGCGGGGAATCGATTGGGATCAATAAAATTTGAATCTGATATACAGGGTGCTCCAGAACGACCCCAACTTCGTTATTTTCAGTACGAACCCGATGTTTTGACAATGAAATTCAATTTTAGGCTTAATTTTCAGTAACTTTTACTTAGAACATTTTTTTGATAGGACCAAACGTTCCTGAGTTACGAATATTGTGCCATTTAACATGGAAAAGCCGATTATCTGACAAACTTTTGGCCTGACGAAAAATAACATCCAAGTAAACCCCCCTTAGATTTTAGCGAGGAATCGATCGGAATCAATAAAATTTGGATCAGACATACAGGGTGCTCCAGAACGACCCCAACTTCGTTATTTTCAGTACGAACCCGATGTTTTGACAATAAAATTCAATTTTAGACTTAATTTTCAGTAACTTTTTACTGTAGAACATTTTTTTGATAGGACCAAACGTTCCTGAGTTACGAATATTGTGCCATTTAACATGGAAAGCCGATTATCTGACAAACTTTGGCCTGACGAAAAATAACATCCAAGTAAACCCCCCTTAGATTTTTAACGAGGAATCGATCGGAATCAATAAAATTTGGATCAGACATACAGGGTGCTCCAGAACGACCCCAACTTCGTTATTTTCAGTAACGAACCCGATGTTTTGACAATGAAATTCAATTTTAGGCTTAATTTTCAGTAACTTTTACTTAGAACATTTTTTTGATAGGACCCAAACGTTCCTGAGTTACGAATATTGTGCCACTTAACATGGAAAAGTCGATTATCTGACAAACTTTTGGCCTGACGAAAAAATAACATCCAAGTAAAACCCCCCTTAGATTTTAGCGAGGAATCGATCGGAATCAATAAAATTTGGATCAGACATATAGGGTGCTCCAGAACGACCCCAACGTCGTTATGAACCCGATGTTTTGACAATCAAATTCGATTTTAGGCTTGATTTCCAGTAACTTTTACTTAGAACACTTTTTTGATAGGACCAAACGTTCCCGAGTTAAGACCTCCCAAAATTAATCTTCTAAAAACACGCAAAATTCCACTTCGGAGTACGATTAAAGGGCTAAATTTTGTTTTTCAACATGAAAATAATTGGCTGAGGTATCTACGGAGACATAAATGTTAATCGCGTCCCTGAGGTGCACTCGAATCAAGAGGATGGGCAGACCTCTTCGGAAAATTAACCGAGACTCGACAAATAAGAGATGGAAGTTAATCAGCCGTGGAAAACTCAAGGGAGAACCCTCCACTGGAACTAAGAACCTTATTAATTCTAAAAAGAAAATTTTCTAAAAAGAAATCAAAAATAAACGAAGCCCTTTTCGAACTTTTTTGGTCCAAAAGTTCCTTTATATAAAAAAGAAATCGACCCCAATAAAAGAAACTATTAATAAGTTAATTTTCACTCTGATGTAACTAAAAGGCTAAAAGGCGACTGTCCCACATAGGAGCGAACTCCATGTGTCAAGGACAGAGGAAGGAGGAGAGAGAGAGGAAAAAAAAAGAAGAATCCCTTTCTCGCTTGATAAGGCACGACGTTGCAGAATCCGTAGACCAAGTTTTATACAAAAGTTTCTATTTAAATTGAATTGTATTTTTAATTATTCACAGTCGATCGTTTTTCCCTCTTGAATTTGTATTTTTCTATTTAAAAGAGAAAGAAAAGGAGCGAATAATGTTTTTGCAGACACGAAGTTAACAGACGCCATTAGCTGTCTTTTCAAGAGGAAGACAGCGTCTGGGCAAATAGAAAACTAGAAATAACCTTCCCGGCGGAGAAGCAAATTAAAAGGAAAATTCGTTTCTTGGAGTTAATTATGTTGAATGATATTAGAATGATGAGAGCGGAGCATCCCGACCCTCTTTTTCTCTCGTCTCCCCACCAAACACCCACACTAGAACGAGGTCACTACCCCAAGGTCAACAACTAGCAAACATGCGCCGGCTTAAAACATTCCAGATTACTGGCCCCGCTTCTTTTTTGCCCAAAGAAACAAAAGAACGCAGAGGATTTTAGCTTTTTTACAAGACAAATGTTTTTGGTCTCAAAAAAATTCGTGAATGTTTTTGCGGTTGATAAAATTTGAGTCGTTTTTTTGAGTTTTTAGACTGAAAATTGGCTTTTTTAAGTCATCGCCAACTTAAACGCTGAAAAAGCGTACTAAGGGGAGAAACTCGTTTTAATTTTTTACACTTTATGTACATGGGGTCTCTATTTTTAGCGTTTCAATTACCCGGCGAGACGCTCCCCTATTCCCATGGCAACAAATGAGAACCATAATAACTCGACGCCCTTTTCAAGAATTCAACAAAAAAAAGTTTAAATCAACGTCAATGGACTTTGAACTTCTTCAACCGAATTCATACAAAAATTATTTTTAGAATTTTTAAAAAATTTTTTCGATATGTTTTTGTCCTTGATAGAAAATGATGGCTTTTTGCTCTTATTTTATCCTCTCCTTGACCTTGATCGTGTTCAGCTAACAAGAAACAGATGCAAAGTAGTAATTTTGCCCTTTGAGATTAAATTTTTTTTACGTGCACTTTGTCTAATAGAAGTTTTAAAGCAGGATGTTGCCCACTAATCAAG